>SSNS01000052.1:2181296-2286924 GCA_006937985.1 Aphyosemion australe
CCTCCTCCTGCCCGGCTCAGTGGTGGTGGGTTGCTCTACCCTGTGCGGCGTCTCCTGGACGTCCGCCGCCGGGGCAGGGGTTTTCAGTATCTGGTCGATTGGGAGGGGTATGGTCCAGAGGACCGTTCCTGGGTCCCCAGGGCCTTCATCGATGACCCTTCCCTTATCCGGGACTTTGAGGCCTCTCGGGCTGCCTCCTCCTCCGCCTCCTCCTCCTCTGCTGGGACGCCGGGGGGCGTCCCTTGTGGGGGGGGTACTGTCATGGCTAATTGATCTCCTCTCCTAGTGTTCCTCAGGTGAGCGTGTAGAGAGCAGGACCAGCTGAGACAAATCACCAATTATCCAGCCAGGGCATTTAAGGAGCAGCTGGACACACCTCAGTGCCGGATGATTACTCATGTTTGGGTAGTTCGAGCCACTTGAAGCCTCCAGTGTTTTGTACCTGTTTCTAGTGTGTATCAAGCCAGTAATTCCTTGTGTTTTTGCCACCCCAGGTGTTTTCAGTCATTTGCAACTCAGCTGCCATAACCTCCTTGGATCTCACGCTCCAGTCCAGTTACCCTACTCCTTCCCTGGCTGCCCGCTCTCTACCGCTTGCCTGCCCCTGGACCATCCTGCTCTTCTCCGTGTCCACTACCACAACCCCCAGCCTGACAACTTCCCCCCCCGAGCGCTCACACCGTTCCTGGAGACAGTAAGCCAGCCAACCATCCTCTTCTCTCCCTCACAAAGACCAGAGACTTACCCGTTCTGTTTTACAGAGCTTCTGGACATTCCTGCCACCCGTTTGGAGCAGCGCTTTATTTTGGTGTCTTTAATAAATATCTTGATTTCCTTTCAGTCAGTGGTCTGTGTTTGATTCCACATGTCGTGGGTGAAACACGTACCTTCCGACATGACAGTTCATGTGGCTTCTGAGTGACCTTTGGTTGATTCTTCTTTGCTACCTTCTCTTCATTCTGCTCTGTCTATCATTTCTGCCCGTCCCACGATCCACTGATCGCCCTTTTCTTATTCATTTTCATTTTGCCTTTTTTCACATCCTTTTTTAATCACAATTTTTACTTTTCCCTTTTTTGATGTTTTAAATCATTTTTAATTTTTGTTCTTGTGAAGCACCTCGTGATTTTTACCTTGAGAGGCGCTACATAAAAGATAGTTTCTTCTTCTTGTATTTTATTTAAAATATCTTCAGCTTTATTCATTTTATGAGAATTTTAGTGTTGCATTGCTTGGACAAAGAATCCCAACACAACATAATTACTTGAAAGGTTTTTGTATTTTTAATAAGTTTTGAGCATCGTATTGGAAACAGCTGTCATGGACATTTCCCAGTGTATGGCTGCATGTCTGTCTTTGCTCAAATATGGGATTCACTCTGCCTGCAGCCTAAGTGTGTGTGTGTGTGTGTGTGTGTGTGTGTTTGAAACATTCATCATTGCACTCCTGCTTATGAGTGAATAAATATGACAATAATGTTTTTTTGTCATCTCTGCAGCTGGTAAACATCCTGTGATCTTGCTGCTCGTGGACCAGAGCACATATCCAAAGACATGCCTTCCAGCCATGTGCAGAGCCTTCTGTGTTGGGGAAACATGCTGGATATTGCATCATGTGGCGCCCACAGAGACTCAGAAAGCATCTATGTGATAACAGAAATGATTCATACATAGGAGTGACAAACCTCAGAGGAGGTAGACGATGTTTCCTCGAGAAGATATTGAATTCTATCCTACTGGGGTCTTTTGCTGCTTATCACACTGTCTGACAGCCTTTTAGTCTCTGTGGTGGTGGAAACCTGCAGTAAAACTCAACATTAAAAAGATGTTGAAGTGGGCTTTTTATGAGAAGATGTAAGGTTCTTTCATGCAGTAACCTTTTTCATAAATCAGTTCAATATGGCTTCAATACAAGCTCCTGTTTAGGCCACCTTTGGCTCTTCATGAATCATCAATACAGTCAGATGCATCTTGAGAGGCGTTGAGCTTTGGTGAATTTTATACTTCACACCATCATGATATGAAACATGCTAACACTTAAAATATGTTGACTATCACGGTGTCAGTATGGTGGTGGGCTGACTTCAACCTTACAATCACAGCAAGGACAGAAGATGATGGTGAACCTTGACTCTCCCCACACTCATAGCAATAGAAACCATAGAGCTGCTGAAATTGAATGAAACACTGTCATGGAAAAATTTTAATAACGCAATGAGAAAACAGTCCATAATTCAATCAAAAGGTTTTAATTCCAATATTGCAATATGAGAATGAGAAGACAACCAACAGAGACCCTTCCCAAAGCAGTCTCAGCAGTGTGTCCTGCTGAGCAGAGATTCTTCACTCTATTTATCCCCCTTGACCCCCCCAAGGGAGAGCACAAACAAAGGACAGTGTTATCTAGGAGAGGAACATTCATTTGGCATGCAAAACATGAAGAACAAGAGTAACAGGGTAAAAGATGAGACAAAGTAAAATTATTCCACCATGCTGTGGCCAAGCCATTGTGAGACAGAACATTAATGACTATAACCCCCAACTTCTCTGATCCCAGAAATACTGTCTCACTGTAGAATTGTATTAAATAAAAGTAAATAGACGAATTACATTTTTTCCATTACAACACGCACACACATTTACATATATATATGTATTTACTTATCTATATGCAAAGAGGATGTAGTTTTTCTCTTGACAGTTTCAGTACCTTCCAGAATGAGCTGTTTCAGGGCTCTGTCACTTTAAAGTCCCATTAGTCATCATCACACACTGGTGAAATTACATCTCCGCATTTGACCCATCCCCTTGGTGGGGAGCGGTGAGCTGCAGCTGTGGCCGCGCTCGGGAACTTATTTGGTGGTTTAACCCCCCAATCCAACCCCTTAGTGCTGAGTGTCAAGCGAGGAGGCTTGGTCTTTGGTATGACCCGACCGGGATTCGAACCCCAATCTCCCAGTCCCGGGGCGGACACTCATACCACTAGGCCACCGGAGCTGGTTTAGGAAAACAATCTGGAGCTGGCCACGCCCACTCACCCCCTGCTCAGGCTGCTATGAGCTGAGAAGCTCCTATCCAAGAGGGGCTGCTCTACTCCAGGTGAAAGGTTGTTCTGATATAATTCTGTGTTCGTGACATCACAAATGAGAACTTTTTGAAACGGCTTATTTTAGGCACAAAATCTCTAAAACCAAACACTGACAGACAACAGATGGATTCTCTATTTTTTCATTTTTAGAGTGTTTATAGAGGCAGCAGAGTCCCACATGGCAGCACAAAATGATGCAAAATGTGAGTTTTGCAAAATTTATTCATTTCTTTTTTATTTATTAATGACCTGAAACCCTGTTAAGACTCTGCTAAAACCATTCAGTCTTAATGAGTTTTTACATCGTCGAAAGGTCTTCTGCCAATAAAACGGGTCGCATGAGCTGGAAGCTGAATGGTGACCAACCAAAATGTCACGGGCACTACAAATCCACATCAAGTGTTGTTCATTTCAGCTTTATTCAGATATAGACTGCCACTTTGTTCATAATGATATTAAATCATTTTATGGACACTAATATTCTGGCTGTGGTTGGAAATCCCAGTTCCCAAGTGGTGGCTAAGCCTATAGACCAATCTTTTTAATTTTCAGCTAAGAAGAAAAAAGTTTAAAATAAATTCATGGGTGAATTATGATAGAAGAAACACTTTGTATTTAGGTGAGAACGTGGAGGAAGAACCCATCCAATTATACAGCAAGCCCAGATGAGTTTCTGTTCACAGATATAGCATTTGGTGGAGGAATGCAGAACTCAAAGTGCCTCTGGAGTTTCTGTTTTGTCTATTTTTGTACCCAAGTCTCTTTCTGATTGTCACTTTCCTAATTACTGTCCTCTTCCATGGGTGTGTTGGCCATTATTTATGTGGATGCTTTCTCCTTCCCTGCTCTGCTTCACAAACACAGCCACATCTGTCTCTAACCCTTGTTTGCTCCATCCATCTGCCTCAGCCGGTGGCTCACTTCGGAGCGTAGACACATAAACATATATTTATTTATAACCATGTTAATCTCAATTAAGGCACAGAACTTTGATGTGCTTTTGTGTCTTCCTGGCCTGACACGATACATATCCGAGACCCGCTACCAAGCTGCAGGAAAAAGAACATTTTTCTTTTAAATTGAGGACGTGAAATTACACTAAAAAGCACTAGTGAGACAGAAAGGTGATTTCATTTAATCTACTTATTTATTTTGAGCATGCAAGACATATTTTAGGCACTCATGAAACATAACAGCAAAAAAGAATCTTTAGATGGCAAAAAATTATTCAAATATCCGAAAAGGGAAGAGAACATACTGACCATAAACATATTCAAGGCACCGCCCCATAGCTAATATGGGCTTTATTTGCATTCAAATAGGGAAAAAAGGGAACCCTTTCTTTTAATTTCTATAACTTTCCTCCCCAAGAAAAATAAAGAGGTATTGAACACGTTAACACTCTAGCAACAAAAATGTACATTTCTGTTGGACTAGGTCAGAACGTTTCAGCTGGAAATCCAATCATTGCCAAGCCTTTCAGGAACATCCTCAATAGATGGGTTGCCACTCTTAAAGTGGTCTGCCAGACCCTTAAAGGGATTTTCAGGCTTCAGATTTTTACTCTGACTGTTTTATCACATATGCTAGTAGAAAGCCCTCTTACGTAGGACAAAATGTGAAGAAACTGATTTTTGATTTTTGATTGAAAGAGACACGCTTTTGGCTTGTATGACGTACATGTAACATAAAATTACACATTAAAGCCACATTCCGCAACTTTTACACCTTAAACTAATGTTTTTTGTAAAGTTTTGGCGGCACACTATCATCTATTATGTTCATTTTCGGAGCTGTGATGGTGTTAGGGGGTCCCACGTCTGTTTACCGCACTATACAGTTTTTCACCCGCGACCCGACACCGAAAGTACTGACTGTGTGTTGCTTTACGGCATTATATGGCAAGCCAAAGGGGTGAGAAAAGCATGTGTTCTAAACACACGTTATGTCCGCCAAAACGCGTGTTTAGAATTCCGTGATTTTAGAATGCGCGTTTTTGCCCCCTTTGGCGTCAAAATGCGCGTTCAAGATGTGCGTTTTGGCAGACATAACGCGTTTAGAACGAGCGTTTTTTCACCCTTTTGGCTTGCCATTGTAGTATAACATAGACCCGCGGTTTAGAGACTTGAGCAGTGGCAGATCCACCAAAGAAAGCTAGAAATCCCTTATCAGAGGAATCTAGGAAAAGAAAAGAAGAACGTGATAGAACAAGAGCAAAGACCAGAGTTATTATTGGGCCGTCTTTTCCTTGCTGGAGAGCTTTTTTAGAAAGAACAGCATAAACTACGGACTCTAACCTAGCCGTGCTGCTAATGGCTAGGTAAGTAATAAATGATTTCACCAGGGTTATTGTGTTTGCTCGGGCATAAAGTTGTTATACAGTCCTGATAAAACTATTTATTCAATGTGTGGAGGTGGAAAAGTTAGTTTTTGTTGTTTTGCCTGATATTAGGAATGTAAACATGCCTCTTATGCCCGAGAGAGAGATTTAATGTTACGACAGTGACGTTACGCAGCAAGCCTTGAGAGGGCGACAGAGAGCATATATCCGAAAAGTTCAGGAATGTGGCTTTAATGTAAAGTGTGTATATAATGAGTTAAAATTTGGGAAACTTGCAGCATTCAACAAGGCAAGAATGATGTGCGCCATTCATTCATCTATCCATTTTCATCCACTTGTCCGGGGTCGCGTCGCGGGGGCAGCAGCCTAACTAGAGAGTCCCAGACTTCCCTCCCCGCAATCACTTGAGACAGCTCCTCTGGGGGAATCCTAAGGCCTGAATATACTTGCTGTTTAATGATGTGTACGTGTGTTTAAAATGGCTGCCACGTGTAACTTGCATTGATTTGAAGCATCATTTGTGCGCGTCCCCCGAAATTAATGCGACGTGTCCGAACGCTGCAATATATGAGTAACCAGTAGGTGGAGTTGACAAAACGAGTGAGACACACTCACCATGGTGACTCCGTCTCTGGTTTAGAGGTCTTTCACACCATGTACGATACTGCTGCAGTCTTTTTTCTGCCGTAATTTCAAAATTAACCACCAAACCCGGCTCTCTATCTGGTCTGAGTACTCTAGTTTGCCCCCTAGTGGAACACTCCAATACTACAGTGCAGTGTACTGTATTGCAGTGCCATGTAGCAGTGTTACAGCCCTTGGCTGTTTGTGGTTTTTTTTCTGAATTTTCCCCTCTGGTTTCCTCCCTTCCTGTGTGTGAGAGGAGAATTCAAGCCCCACCTGGATCCTCTCACCCTGATTGACTCCACCTCAGCTGTCCCTGCTTGTAATCAGGCTGGCTCTGCTACAAAAGCCAGCCTGACCTCAGTTCAGGGGAGCAGCAGGGCAGAATGGTTCTCTGCAATGTTGTTTCCCCAGTGGCATTTTTGTTTCAGCTTTTGTTTGATTTGTCTTTGATTTGATTAACTTCATGTCTCTGCTTTGTTTTATTCCCTTTTAGATGAGGACTCGGCTCATAAGGGAATCCACTTTTGATGGTTTCGGACGCCTCGTCGAAACCGGAGTAAGGTTAAATTAACCTGAGACCTTTAGTTGGATTTTGTGCAGGTCTCTAGTATAGTGGTTTTGTGTAGCAGAGACTAAGTGGAAGTAGTGTCTAGTAGAGTTTTGCCACCGGTTTGGTTTGTTATCTTCTGTCCAGTTCCATTTGTAAATAAATTTGTTTCAATGATTTTGCACCCGAGCATGTGTCCTAATTCTTGTTACCCAGGTCACCTGGACGACCTGGTCCGTAACAAGCAGCAAGTATATGAACAAAGACGCTGCCTGCGCCAACACGAGGATAAATAGCAAGTATATTCCAGCCCTAAGGTGTTCCCTGGCCAGCCGAGAAACATAGTCCCTCCAGCGTGCCCTGGGTCTTCCTTTGGGTCTCCTCCCAGTTGGACGTGCCTGGAAAACCTCACCAGGGAGATGTCCAGGAGGCATCCTAACCAGATGCCCGAGCCACCTCAACTGGCTCCTCTCGATGTGGAGGAGCAGCGGGTCTACTCCCAGCCCCTCCCGGATGACAGAGCTGCTCACCCTATCTCTAAGGGAGATCCCAGACACCCTGTGGAGAAAACTCATTTCAGCCGCTTGTATCCGAGATCTCCTTCTTTTGGTCCCAATCCAAAGCTCGTGAGAGTAGGAACGTAGAGGTTGGATGTACGTTCCAACCCGTTCTAACCCATTCCAACCTGTTCCAACCCTCACCCATGTGTGCCACCAATTTACACTGTGTGCGCTACGGCAGTGACACGGTTTTGTTGCGACTTCCACGGTGCATCAATCCCCAACGAGAGAGTGTGTGAAATGTAAAGCAGCTGCACTGAGATCTGCATACTTGAACTTGCGAGATCACCAAATCTCAGGAGAAGAATTGCTGATATTTTGGTCCTTACCATCTCCTGTCATGTATAATGCTGTGCTTCTCCACTGCTAGGATAAAAGCCTTTATCTCCAGAAGGTACCAAACTATCGATTTTGGCAGTCATTAATATTCCTGTTTGCTCTTTTGCAAAGTAAGAAGTTTGCAGCACCAGATGCAAATGCCACATTTGGAATTGGCTCCAGACTTTTAGTCTTAACCTTTAACATAATGAGGAAATGGCTCACACCTGTAGATGTATGAGATCAGAGTCAGCAGCCCAGTTGCATTTAAGGTCCTGAAAAGAGTTCTCCGTATAACAGAGCTGATATTCTTTTAGTCATTGGTGAAATGTTTCAAATTAAAACCTCATTCCATTTTTTGATTCTTATCCTCACAAAATAAAATCTGCTTTTGAAATCTATACGCAAACGTTAAGAATGAAATTTAATAAAACAATAAGAAATGTTTTGTCCAATTAAATTCAATCATTTCATTAAAGTAGCTTGTGAGTTGGATGGGAGTTTTTAAGTAAAATGGTTAATGAACATCTCGATACGATTGTAACGCAGGTTGTAAATTTCAGAAAACAGTTACCCTGAACCACTGTCTGTCACAGTCGCTGTGTCCTTGGGCGAGACACTTGCTGGAGGTGGTTGGGGGGACAAGGGGAGAAAATTGTGTAGCAGCCTCGTCTCTGTCAGGGCAGCAGTGGCTAGAGCGTAGCTCATCACCACCATCACCATCATGTGTGTGTGAATGGGTGAAACACTGTTGTGTTGTAAAGTAGCTTGGGGGGTTCTAGGACTCTAGAAGTCGCTACATAAACACAGGCCATTTATTTACCTTGGCACTTAATTTTCTTTGGGACAAAAGTTATAGAAATTAAAACAATGAAGTTAAAGATTTTAACTTTTTTTAATGGTGAGCAGCAGAAACATATATTATATACATGTTTTTAAAATTCAGATTATTTATTTACTCATTAATTGTCTGATTTTTTTATTATGTATTATTTATTTATGTCCTAATTAAATAAGATGAATTTATGCTGTAAGTGAACATTAATTTGATTTATTAAAGAACACTGGTCTTTCCTGGCCATGGCCACCCCTGGCCACCCCTTGGGGGCACCACTGCGTGTGTTCATAATGTTCACGGAACCTCCTGTGCATGGCTCATGGACCCAGGGGGGTCCAGGGACCCCAGTTTGAGGGCCACTGGTTCAAATCACTTATCAGCACAAGGAACAATATTATGCCATTGTGTACGTGTGTGTGTGTGTGTGTGTGTGTGTGTGTGTGTGTGTGTGTGTGTGTGTGTGTGTGTGTGTGTGTGTGTGTGTGTGTGTGTGTATGAAGTCTCTGTACTTTTATGAACACCGGCTCAGCACTGACACAGGCACCATAATCATCTTTGAGCTTAATATGCTCTCATAATTCATTTTCAGAAGACAACTGTCACTTGGACAATGTCACACTGTGAGATTGTAGAGTACCCACAAGTCCTGGCACTCCAGCTAATGAATGTAATTGTCACTGGGCTTTTTACCACTCCATCTTTAAAAATGATTATGCCCGCTTGTGAATGGCCCGACGTCTCATTCAGAAAATCATCATGTAGATGAGACGGCTGCCCGGCCATCACAGAGCCAGAGTCATGACTTGCATTTTGACTTTGGCGAGTGTGATTTTGATTGATGACTGCTTCATTTTCTCATTACTCAAAACTGGATGAGGTTTGTCATTCAAGGAGCGTCAGCAGTGAATTCACAAGAAAAAACTGTTAGCATTGCATCCATTCAAAATCCTTTTCACATTCCTTGATGCTAAAAAGAGGGACGTGACATTTTTAGCAATCTGAGTTGTTTTTGGTGATTTCTTTCCACCAGTCTGCATCAGTGGTCCCAGTGGTGGCCAACTGCTGTTGCACCCTATGGTGGTGGAAATGCTACAGCTGAGACTGAGTTTGATGGCGTTTTGACATTTCTTGTCCCTTCCATCACCGTCTCATTGTGGATCTCAGAGGTTTGCTGCAGACTCTGAACACTTGGGTTATGCACAGGAGCTGCTGCTTTTTCCTTTCTGAAAAAGAAGCCATTTGGCATCATGAGACAGGTTTAAGTCCATAACAAGCACTCAAAAGTGCTGCCTGTGTCTGCAACTGTAAATGCAAGGTGTAGTTTTAAATGAAGTTCATTTTATGCTGAAAAATTACGGAGTTCTTTTTTGTTTGTTTTAGTGAAGTCTCAGTGGTTGGACAGTTTGTTTCTGGTTTCAGCAGGGAGTATTTTGTCCACTAGTAGCACAAATTCAAGTGATACTTTAACTCCTATTTCTTCCACTTTACTTCCTGTGAAAAGCCTATGGTCAGGATCACTCAGTATCCCAGTTTATATCGCAGCAAGCTGTGTAGTTTGCTCAACTACTGCACAGTAATGTAAAGCAGCTGTTAAAACCTTGAACAAAGGAAGTCAAGTATTACCTTTGGCACCTACGTCAACTGACGTCGTGGTGACTGAGATTGTTGTTTTGGCCAGTTCATCATGGCTTCCACTAATTCAAGACCGAGTTCACTTGTTGAAAGAAGTAGCACACCTAGGTGGAGCTCATAGAGTGAGGCGTTTACGTGTTAGCTATCTTATAAGCTGACCCTTACCTTCTCCCTGCTGCTGTGTTCACCGATTTGATCAAATTGCCATCTTTGCCAGAATTCACCCTGCACCATTTATATCATTATGTGATAGTGTTTTACCTTACATTAGAGCTTATTTCTTAAAGACCAAGTTCACTCCTTTTTTCAAACAATTTTGCAGTTGTCTTTGGTATAAATGGATGCCTCGTGATTCAAACTTTGTGGGCAAAATGCTCTAGCCCTCCTGTTTCAGGAGCTAGAAGTGGGCCAAAGCAGAGGTGAGCAGAAGACGACAGGATTTGGTCTTATTTTCTGATATTCTGATATCTCTCCTCTGATTGGCTAACAGCAACACGACTCTACCACTGACTCCGTTTGCTCTGCAACGTTGATGTTGTATCTCCACTAATAACACGAGCCTGAAGGAGTTCTGCCATGTGGTGGAGTTGCTAATGCTAACATTAGCTTCTACTAGTCAAGACGTTCTCTGCTGTTTCCTGGAAGCGAAATCAACAACGGCCTTCCCTGTCGCGAGTCAAGATTGGTGACTAATTTACTATGTGAAGTGCAATTGACTGGCTTCTGTAATCCAAGCGTTTCCCCGTCTATTTTCTATTGGGGGGTAATGCATGAAATAGGGACAGAAGACTGGCCTGCATGTTACAGTCAGCTTGACAAATTAAATCAAATATAACAAGTAAAAAAAGGTTTCTGAGGGAACTTTCTGTTTAAAAAGTCAGAATCCCTACTAGTTTTTTGTCGTGGCTGGGTCACCAGGACCAGGTGCTACTCTCACACTGGGGAAACAAGATATCTCATAAGAGTGTAGCTCATCATGCTAAATAAATAATGTAATTTTCACACAAGAGAAACACATTAGATCAATATTATTAGTATCAAGCAGTTCATTATAGTGGACAGCAATCTATCATAGTGAAATATATGATTATCATCACCAAATAAATAATATAGACGTATCACTTTTGTCACATCTTGTAAAAAGTGTTTGCTGAGAATTTGTGAATTTGTAGGGTTGCCAGTTTTTTGATTGATAGCTGCTATCCACCGCCATCTTCTGTCTGGTCAAAGGTTTATGATAAAAAAAAACGTTTAGCTTAAACCCTAGCCTGTTAGTACAGTCAACAGAGCAGCAAGCCATCAGCATTTTACTGTGAAATCAACAAAATAAAAGGGATATAAGGCAACTAACTGGCTTGGACTAGCTGTACAGGAGTCTTTATGCATATAAATAGTTCATTTGATGTCCGTCATGGCGAAAGAGGCGTTCCAATGAAAAATGTGACGTCATTTGCAAAGGGTCAATTTATCAACAATGGCTTCTGTAGCATTTTTTGTCTCCTTATAGTAATAAAATGACCACTTGCCATCTGTAGTACTTTAATCATCCACCAGAGGGCAAAAACAGGAATTTATGCTGCAGTATTACGTTTTTATAGTATACATTTTTATGCAGTCTATTATACACCATTACTATTAAAATACCATTTTGAGTGTTTCGTTCAGTAACTAATGCTAACGGCTCCAACATTTACAGTGTACCAGTAGCCAATTCATCACATGCTTTGAGTCAGTTCAGCCATAGGAAACAATACATCATCTCTAGATCCAGCAGGTACAGCTGCCAGCCTTACACTTGGATTAGAAACAAAGCAAGGCCAGTGATGACTAAATGGAAACTCGCTGGTAAGAAAAGTGCCATTAAAATGTTACAAATCAGTGAATGACTTCACAATGATTACATCTATTAGTCATGTTGCTGAGTGTTCAGCAAGTGGAGAATGAATACGTGAAATAAGCTAAATATTAGTAATTATTTATGACTTTTACACCTCAGAATGACCGGAGCAATGCCTTTAAAGGGTCACTGTTTATGGCTTCAACAGACCTTAAAAGCAGAAATAAATCCACAAATCTTTCCTCCTAGTTTGTTGGATCTTAATCAGTGTGTTTTCTCTGTTAAACATCCTCTGGCTGGTGATCATGACCTACATGACTTGGAAACATGCTTGGATGCATAAAATTACAGCCGACAGAAACAAAGGATGTTGGGAAAGAAAAAACGGAAGATTGAGGAGAAGAGAAAAGGCTGAAAGAGAGGGAAAAGTGTAAAGACGGCAGGAAATAAATCTCTAGAGGCTCATTCATCCTTTGGTGGAATAGTGATCGATAGATGTTTAGCTGGATTAATGGCAAAGAGAAAAAGCTACGACCCCCAGCGTGAACAAGGAAACTCACACACTTGTGGTGCACCAATCGATGGCCCTGCTGGGTTGTTGGCTGGTGAGCCATGGCGGGCTCTCAGCGTGCTAGTGGTCCCACTCTGCGAGCGGGACCCTATTTACCTTGACCGGGGAGCACATCCGAGTGCCAGCGTATCTCTGTGTGTGGCTGCAAATGCCTTTTATTCCTGCTTTGTTTGAGCATGTTGAGTGCAGATAGCAGCAAAGGCTGGATAAGCACCTGGAGAGAGGAAGAGAGCTGGAGAGCCACAGGACAATTATTCTGAATGGCTAAAAGGTGAAATGGAGAGCTGGAGGAGGAGGAGGAAAAGAGCAAAGGGCCATGGGAAGAAAGAGTGGGAGGAGAGAGGAGTCAAGGTGATATAAGAGTGGGAAATGAGCAAAAGGAGGAGAGTGAGGGAGAGACGAGAGATGAGTTAAAATGGAATCAGTGTCAGAGATAGAAGAGAATGAAAGAAAACAAAGGAAAAGTCAGATAAAAAGCATGTCTGATAAGAACTACGGACTTGTATTACTGTAGTTAAACCAATTGTGTTTCTTTTTTTTAAATTTCCACCATCTTCTGCTGTGCCTTCAATGCCATACCCCCACTTCCCCCCTCCCCTCCCCTCCACAGTTCACCTGATAAGAAGGTGAATCAGACCGTGAAGGAGGTAGGAGATGCACTGTGAAAAAGAAAAAAAAAGATCCAAACTTGAGAGGATAGTCTTGTTTTTTTGCCTGCTGGAGCTGGCATGAACGAATCAGGAGGTTGTTCAAGGACCCCCCCCCCCCCCAACAAAAGGGGGGGGAAGTTTAATTAGGCTACACCTATTTTAAAAAAGTTTCCTTTTATTCTGTTTCTTACCGAATAATTGTGTTGCTGCTACACCTTGATGCAATAATATCATCTCATAGTTATTTACTTAAAGGGGTCCTAGAGCAATTTTATCTTACAACTGGAAACTGTTCTTTGATCCTCTATATAGTATGTGAAATTTTGTTGGGGCTCAAAATGATCCAGGAGTCCTGATAAATGACCAAACACAACCCAATAATAAAGCCCTGCAATGGAAATACTTGTTTGCCCCGCCCACTCGGCCAGGACTATTATATAAATATTAAATAAACTGAGTGCTGATTGGCCTGTTTACAGTTGTGTACTATATCTAGATAACTCAATAGGACAGTTATAGATTTATCTGGCATTCGTTCAAAGTCTGGATATTCCCAGTACATCCTGGAATATCGACATTCTTCTTTGTTGTTTTCCTCTCGTCTAACAAGGACATTAGCGTTAGCTTGAGCTAACGTTAGCAAGAGCTACAGAGACCATTACTGTGACCTACGTTTATATATCGCTAATGTTAAAGTGGGTTAGGGCATGCTGATGTAAGGGGATGTGTCTGAGCTTATGGTGTGTTAAACCAGCTTTTCCCAGAACGCTAGATGTGTCGCTAGATGTGTCGCTAGATATGTGTCGCTAAATATGTGTCGCTAAATATGTGTCGCTAAATATGTGTCGCTAAATATGTGTCGCTAGATATGTGTCGCTAGATATGTGTCGCTAGATATGAGTCGCTAAATATGCGTCGCTAGATATGCGTCGCTAGATATGCGTTGCTAAATATGCGTCGCTAAATATGTGTGTTGCTAGATATGTATCGCTAGATATGCTTCGCTAAATATGCGTCGCTAAATATGTGTGTTGCCAGATATGTATCGCTAGATATGTGTCGCTAAATATGTCGCTAGATACGTGTCGCTAGATACATGTAGCTAGATACGTGCCGCTAGATACGTGTCGCTAGATACGTGTCGCTAGATATGTTCAGCTCTTGTTTTATTTCTTTGAGGCGGAGTGGCGATGCATTTGCCGCAGTTAAGGAAGTGAAGTCCTGACCAATCACAGCCTTGTTGTCTCTATTGCGTTTGATGGATATTTAGAATAGTGGGCTCTACTACGTCTTTCCTTGTGAGCCTGTTGAAGAGCCCTTACAAGACAGAGAAGTATAAACGGGGCTTAAGTCGAACTCTGTTACAGGAAATACAAGTCAGCTGGAGGAGAGAGTAGCTTCAGATGACAGGATTTGGAGTCTTGATATTTGGACATCTCTCCTCTGATTGGCTAACAGCAACATGACTGTACCACTGACTCTGTTTGCTGTGTGGTGAAGTTGCTAATGCTAACGGTTAGCTTCTATCCAAGACATTCTGTGCTTTCTCAGAACAACAGTTTCTTTGTGGCCTTCAAAATATTACTAATTTACAGAGGAAAGCAGGTCAGAGACAGCACAGATGCTACATTTGACACCCCGAGCTGCCTACGTTCAACAACAACAAGATAGACATGGTTGTAAATTCTAGGACCCCTTCAAAACATCTTAATATTTTCTTTATAGTACCAAAGGTGGCCAAAATAACCATGAAGATTACTTCTGAGATGCAGAGCAAAAGGATTTAAAAGTTTTTTTCCTGTGACTATTTAGAACCCAGACCATCTGCTCTGCCCTCCTGACTCATTTGGTCCTGGAGGTTTTCTACTCTGGATCCTTCTCTCAGCTTGTTCTTTGCAACATGTTGATTCTCCTTTATTCCAACTGACGTGCTGCCTGTCCATTTTTATTTTCACTTCACTTGATTTCAGTGTGCTTGGCACCATCCTTTCTAGTCAGCATGTAATCTCTCCTCTTCCCTGGAATTCTCCTTTTCCCACAACGTCTTTGGACTAGATTAACCTCATTTCTTCTTCTCAGTCTCTGGGCAGGAATCTGGTGGCCAATTTAGGTTGTTTTTTCTTTCCTTCTTTCTATTCAATGAGATGCTGCTCCAAGCTGAAAAGAAACATGCTGAACACATGCAAGCTCATCAAAGAGCCACAAAGTTATCTCTCTTAACCTACAAAGAGTAAATTTTATTGTTCTCCTAGTCATGCAGAATACTGAATCGGTGCCTATACAACTCAAAGAAAGATGAAAAACAAGCTTTATTTTCCTGTTTCTATGGTTGAGTCCAACGTCAAGGTTTTAGCTGAAATACTGAGGTCAAAAGTTTCAGTTAGGTCATATTTTCAAAAGATTTTTCAAGATTTTTCCAGAAGTTAAAATATTTGGAAATTGTTTAAAAATATTTTCAGAGTAAAATTAAAATGTCTAAATTAAACGTTGAACAACAGATCGACATCTAGTGTGTGGATGTTGTAGTTGCAACAACAGCTTACCTATCCATGAGAAAAATCGCCATTTCTGCGTTTTGATGCCGTGAAAATGTTTTATTTGGGTCCATCTGTTATAGGCTTCACCTAAACTCACTCTGGTTTTAGATCTTTAATGGTAGCTCTGCTAGCCGAGACGTTCTCTGCTGTTTCCTGGACGCTAAACCAACAACAGCCTTCCCCGTCGTGAGTCAAGATGGGTGAGTCCATGAATGTTAAGTGACAGAGTGATGTAGATCTGTCAGGATTTTCTAATCCTAGAGTTTCACCATCTATTTTCTATCAGAAGCTAATGCAGGAGTGACCGATTATAATCAGAAATATTCATTAAAAAATGTTTTTTTCAGTGAACCACACCTTTAAATCGTGGCTTCTTTTGGTATTTTTTGTAGATTCAACTAAATGTGGAAAAAATTTGACTGCTGATAATAAAATTTGTCTGAATGCTGGTTCATCCATTGAGTTTAGAAACTTTTTAGTGCCTGAATGATTCATCGGTCAAAGTTAGGTCATTTAAAAAATAATCATCAGGTGAACACCGTGTACCAGACCGAAACTGAGTTTGGATTTGCTATTCTAGCCCGCTGCTAGCAGTGAGTAAGTCTCAGAGTGTACCATTGATCTCCCTGTTTGTTTTTTGCTTTTCGACTTTGCTAATTGGTCCCAGCTGTACACGCTGATAAACAAAAGATGCTGCTGAAGATGTTTGTTTCAGGTGGGCATCATTTTCCCCAACTGGAAACCAACCAAACAAATTTTTAACAATATTTTTCCTAATAGCTCAAACTATCCATCTGTTTTCTTTGCAATGCCTTTCTCAATCATTATGAAAATCAAAGTTCAGGCTTGGATTTTCCTGATTAGGACGTAGAACAGCATTGGAGGACATGGACAAACTTTAGACCAGTGTACCTTAGTGGATGGAACAAAATTGGGTTGCTGAGAGTAAATATGCAACCATCCTGTCAAACCTCGAGCCAAAAGCCTTTGATCAGCGAGAAAGGAAAGGTGTGGTTTTCAGGAAAATACGAGAGATCAGCTCAGTCTTGTGCATGCACTGAATACAATATGCTACAAGTAGGGCTTTGTTATTGGGCCAAAGCATGGAGCCAAAAGCAGTTTTCATCACTTTTGATCATACCAAATGAATACCACACAGAGAGGCCGACAAAGGAGCAGAGGCCTGATTCTGATGCTGTTGTTGGGGAGCATGGCTGTTTCTTTTAGACCTGCTCTTGATAAAGAGAACTTTTCAGTGGCCTTAAAAAATCCCCAAGCTTTTATTCAGCATTTGGTGACTTTATTCATGTGTGTTTTCTATGTGTAGGGTAGGCAATCTGTAGCTTTTTGTTTTCTCTTTTAGTAAAAACCATTCAACAAACTTTTCTCCTTTGTTTCAAATTTACTTTAAAGTGAAACGTAATCGGGACCCATTATGCAAACCCAATCATTTTGTGTTGCCGTATGGGTCTCTACTGTCTCTATAAACACTGTGAATTAAAAACAGTCCATCCATTTTCAGTCAGCTCTATTGGTTTGGTAGGCCAATCACAGCGCTCTATAGGTTTGGTAGGCCAATCACAGCGCTCTATCGGTTTGGTAGGCCAATCACAGCGCTCTATCGGTTTGGTAGGCCAATCACAGCGCTCTATGTTTTGGTAGGCCAATCACAGCGCTCTATCGGTTTGGTAGGCCAGTCACAGCGTTCTATGGTTTGGTAGGCCAATCACAGCGCTCTATGGTTTGGTAGGCCAATCACTGGCTCTATCGGTTTGGTAGGCCAATCACAGCACTCTATCGGTTTGGTAGGCCAATCACTGGCTCTATTGGTTTGGTAGGCCAATCACAGCACTCTATCGGTTTGGTAGGCCAATCACTGCGCTCTATCGGTTTGGTAGGCCAATCACTGGCTCTATCGGTTTGGTAGGCCAATCACTGCGCTCTATCGGTTTGGTAGGCCAATCACTGGCTCTATCGGTTTGGTAGGCCAATCACAGCGCTCTATCGGTTTGGTAGGCCAATCGCAGAGCTCTATTGGTTTGGTGGGCGGAATGATGTAATGGAGTGGAACAACTAAAGATTGGTTTATGCTTGACGCATCCGCGAGGTCCGCACAGCTCCACGTGGCCAAATTACGTCATTTCAGCAACCACACACCTAGGAAATTTTCTAACTACGCAGACGGTCCCGCGCAGAAAAAACATGGCGGATTGGCTGTTGTGTGTTGTATGCCGTGGAGCCCTACTTTATTTCAGTGTCACATAAATGGGTTTTTTCTTGTTTACTATGTAAATGACTGTATTTATTGCAGCCTTCTATGAAATTTCCCTCTACATTGTGAAAAATGTACGCTATTTGAGTTAATTTCCTGAAAGTCCATAAGAAACATATTTCTAACTTGCACATTAAGAGAATGATAATACCTGTGTTTTTATAAGTTTGATTATAATGGTGACTTTATATATAAATTAAAATTAGTGCTTGGTATTTTTAATTAGAAGAGATAAATGCCCCATAAAAGATTTAGCGACTACAGAGTTGTGTACAGACAATAGAATCTCTAGCATGGGCCATCTGTGTGAGATAATTAGTCTTTTACATATTTTATTTCTCCAAAACCTTGTTTTAGGAAAATCTCCCATCTCAGAATTAATTTCAGCTAATTCATCATTCCGTTGAGGTTTAATTAATGTAATTTTGTTCCAACAATTTATCATAGGGACAACATCCCACTGAGATAAAACGCAAACCAATGAGATGTGAGACTCCATGCAGCTCTCTTTTCAAGTCTCATTCCCTAAGAACAGCTTTACAAAATGTCAGCATCCTGTAAATCAGGAGATCACACTCAGAAGGAGGCTTTGGAGCTCACAAATGAGATGTACATTTATTATGGACCGGTACTATTTGCAGCCGAGACATGGGAGCAGATCTCAAGAGTGTCTTAGTATCACCCACACACACACACACGCACACACACGCACACACACACTTGTTTTTGTGGAAGCTGTAGTAAATAAGCTGCTGCTCAATAAACATGTTGTGGGCCTCATAATTGGCTCGTAAGTGACTGGAACTTGGATACTTCAGCTCCCAGATGAAATAATGCCACATGCTGTACGAAGCAACAAACATTCTTCTATATGGGTTTAATGGAAGTACAGATGGGTAGAGTCATTTTTAAAGCGTATAAAACGCTGCATTCTGCAGAATTGTAGCCAAACTACAGACAGGCTATTTGTTCTGATGGTACTTTGAAAACAGCCTTGCAAAATCTCATGAATACATTTCATTTTTGGGTGCAGAGTTTGGCAAAAAGGAACTATACCAGAACCGTAAAATATACAAAAATTAAAATACAAATTTCAACTGTGGAAACAATGTTGTAGCTCATATAACTGGGAGACTGCAACAGTTTAAAACATGTTTGTTGTTACTTATTCTTGTTTTTATCATTTCATTTTTATGATATTCAATATAAGCCTTTATTGTTTCGTTTTTTTTTTTACCAATATCCAATATACCGATATGGTCTCACTCATAATTTCTGACACTGTCATGAACTGATACCGATATACGCAGGTCAAAAACAACACCCAAATTCCTCAAGTTTGACTTGACAGTTAAATGACCAATTTATTGGTTGATCAGAGGTTTTTTCAGTGTTTAACTGAAAGGAAATGATCTTCTAGCCAGCTGGTGATAGCCGAGGCACTCGAGTAGTTTAGTTTATGGAACTCAGAATCCTTAAAGAAGCAGTACAGCTGAATGTCATCTGCATATAGGTGTTAAGGGACATTACGAAATTAATTATCTGTCCAAAAATGTGTATATATAGTAAAAACAGGACCAAAAACAGAGCCTTGGGGTACCCCTCAGATCGGATCATTAGAATTTGACATGATTTGGTTTATACAGACACTTAAACTTCTGCTAGAAAGATACAATCTGTGCCAAACAAACACAAATATCTCAAAAACTATACCTTGGATCCATCATATTTTGACATTTTGAGTGAGAGGACAAGTAGCTGACAAGTTTGATGTATAATATGTGCATGATTTGTAAAAGTTGTGCCACTGAAAGATCATGTTTTTTAAAACCTACTTCACTTTGGTTTCAAGCGTACTATACCAGGCCGAACATGTGATTTCAGAAGATCGGCTACTGAGTGGAGTCACTCACACTCTCCCGTACTCCTGCCTTGTTGCCACCAGCTTTTTCCAGGTCTCTTCTTTTTGAAGTCTGAAAAAAAATAAAACGAAAGTGTAGAATGTTCCACATTGCTACCATGTCCTCCATTGTTGCGTTGTGTAGGATAAAGATCATCACGCTCTACTTTCAAACTCTGGGGGCTGCTCTGCTATGACAAACCCACCCACTAGAGCTGTTCCTTACTTGTGTTAGAAAACCACCTGACCCGTGTAGAGCTGAGCTGACTCAAGCCATGCTAGTGAAAGAGGGCCAAACACCTACAATGTTGAAATAATTTAAGGTAGAGGCCAAACATACCAAGTTAAACACTCACGGACCACCAAAATGTATTTTTAAGTAAAAAGATGACGTAACTTTTAAAATGTATTTATTTTATTGGCACACGTCAGAAAGGTAGTTGCTTTTACCTCTTCACGCGGCACGCTGACGATCTGTTCCCGAGTTGAACCGCTCTGCCGGTGTTACCCCTGAGGCAACTCTTCTTCCTCCTGAGCTGGATTGTGCCATAGCAGCTGCTGCTGAGTTGATCTTTAGTTCTCTCAAGCAACCAAAAGTGCAAACCCACAGCAGCAGCAGCAGCAGCAGCACAGTTTTATCTTAATGGAGAGACTGCTGAGAGTAATTACTCCCAAAAATACTGGGGCAACAGGTGCTGGTAGAGGATTACAACCATCACTTCATTCTGGATCTTCTAGACGTTCAAATGTAGCTTCTCTTCACACCTGCTGCTCTTCCTAACTAATAAAATTCATTCTGACTGTGGTTTACTTGTTTTCTTCTTTTCAGAGTTGACAACTAGAAGGATCTAGAGATTTGTGACCCAAGGTCAAAAACAAGAAAGAGAGAAAATCATTCTAGATTCCTGTAATGTCAAACTGGGCTGTGTTTTAATCCACTCAACACAGACAAAGTAAAACACACACGCACGCACGCACGCACACACACACACACACACACACACACACACACACACACACACACACACCCTTAATCCAGTGAAGCATAAAATGAGATAAAAAGGAAATTCATGGAAATCAGTTTCTCTTGACCTCAGTGTTTCATGAGTTCCCACCACCCAGGTCTAGTTCGACTTTAGTTTCTGATTTGATTAAGACAAGTTCATGGCAGACACCAATCTCAATTTGTCTCCTGAGATGTTGTGTCCTTGAGAGAAATATATTTAAAACAATATGTAATGTGATTTTGTGGTTTCGGGCTCACCATGTGTCATGGGATGGACGTCTAAGAGCCTTTAGACATTCTCAGTCTGACTGTTATTGAACTAAACCTTGGGTAGGAATAACTGACACGTTTGTTGATAAAATCAATAACCTGGAGCTTTGTCCTTTATTTGCATCATAGTTTGTTTTGGGTACATTCAAACTGTTCCTCACTTAAGCCCAGTTCACTCTGAGCATTTTTCGGCCATCATGTAAAAATCTGTAATCGTGAACAGAGTCATGATGAAAAACAGTGAAGGTGAGGGTGATGTGCAGGTCTGTGGGCGTCCAGTATGACCGGTCCATGGACAGCTTATTGAGCACCGCCACGATCAAATCCAACCACCGACAGTCTTCAAGCAGTGTCAGAAGGTCTATGACTCCGGTCTGCAATCGCCCAATGAAAATACACCCATGAGACACGAAAAGCTAGTGACGGGTGTACAATGCAAGAGTAGCATTAGCAACATTAGCAATAATGGAGGCTACACGTTGACCAGTTTGGTATGGAGTCTAGCAAAAGAAGTGGTTTTTTGTATCTGTTGGCTTTTAGTAACATGTACTCTTTGGTGACATACAGGTGAAACTCGAAAAATTTTAATATGGTGCAAAACTTCATATGTCAGTAATCCGGCTTAGACTGAGAGACCATCTAAAGGCTCAGGAACCCTTTGCAGGTGTTCTGGATTAACTAGCTGATTAGAGTGTGACACTTTGTGACACAATATTCTGATTATCTGAGATGTTGAATGTGGAGTTTTCATCAGCTGTTTGGCCAAAATGTTCAACTGGACTTTGTTTACACTGCTGCCTCCTGGATATCTCCACATCTGAGAGCGTTGCTAGTATCAGCTATTTATTCTCAGATGTAGGACCTTTCCCTCCTGCAAAATGTCTGGAACAAACATACGCACAACCCTTTATCTGCTCCACACTGTGAAAACCCGCTGTTCCACCTAAATACTGCTATTGCTTTGCTTTGTCTGTCCTTAGCTTGACACGTTTCCCTTTCCAGCTGTTACATGTTGTTGTGGACCTTACCTGGCTTTGGAGAAAGAATAAAAAATGTCCGCTCTGACATCCGATCTGGGCGTCTAGAGTCCGATTAGCACTGCCTCCAACAGCCGTGCTTAGTTCCTTCCTGTTTGAACATCCTTAGGAGATGAAACCACAACTCTGAGACGAGCAGAGCGACTCAGACCCATAGGCACCCATGCAAAATACATGCTTGCTTGTCTAGGGCTACATCCCACAATGCAATGCAACATTACTTAATCTATTTTTAGCTACTGTAGACTACTAACTTTAGTCAAACTCACAGTTAAAATCAGAACAAATGTTAAATTCAGCCCGTGTTAAATGATTAATAAATCATTATGAGGGCTCAGAAACGCTGAAAATGTAGTAAAGACCAGAGGATGAATCCTTTCAGTTCATAACCCAGTCCATTATCTCTGCTTTTAATTCATTTTCTCATAGTTTTCTATGGCTTTTTCCAGTTCTTCACAATGAACTGAAAAGAACTGAACACACCATCACAAACTAGTCATGTTCAATTCTGCTGAGAAGAATGAAAAGAGCTTTCCATAGACCCAGTGTATAATGTCTCAACGTATTATTTTCACCAATCTGTGTCAATCACAAAATTATTTATCCCACCTCTATGTATCTTAGCTCTTTGCTTTTCAATGCTTGCATCCTGTTTACCCACAGGTTAACGGTGACTTACTTCATGCAGCTGCAGATGTTTTTTCTCTGGCCTCAGGTGGACCAGACGTGATGAATGCATCAACACAGTTAGACCAAAAGGCTGGACTGATGGATCTGGAAACTAATAAAAGCTGCTTGGAAAACCACTTTCTGACCTCAGGATTCAGTCCAAACTTTAACAAGTTTTTACACAAAAAAAGTTGAGTTTTCAACCTCGCCAGTAAAGCTGGCATATCATCAAGCTGTTGCTGTTGTGGAGTCATTCATTATTGATCAGAGACGCTCCACAGAGAAAGGATTTAATTATTTTGTTGTAGAAGGAAGTTTAAATTGATATGTAAGCTACTCTGAACAGTGTTACTATCTTACCCATTGTAGATCGCTTCCTGAATGGCATCTGTTCAGAGAAATGGAGATCACATGCAGGACAGATGAGTTTACAGCCTTTTTTTCTGCAGTACTGGTCCTAAAATGGGTCCAAACTATCAAATTTTACAGTGTTTCTTGCAACACCGTGCTATAGAGAGGAGAAAATTTCAATTTTACATTATGCATTTAATTACATTGAATTCTGCAGTTGTTTACTAACAGGGCTGCATGCAGAGGCACTGTGTGCCTATAGGCTGGGCAGGCAGCAGGGGTCCCCAATGGGCCGACACACTTTGAACCAAGTCAGAGCCTCAACAGTAGTGTTGGCCATCTCACAGTCCCTGATGGGGTCCACCTCACCCTCCCTTCAAATGGACCCACTTCCAAACTTCACTGGTGTCGTCTTAAAATGGTTCCAATCTATAAAACAGGTGTCTTCAGTCCTCGAGAGCTACCATCCTGCTAGTTTTCTGTGTTTCCTGCTCTACCACACCTGAATGGAGTAATTTAATCCTCTCCTTACCACGTTTAACTCTGCACAGGCCTGTTAATTACTCATTCATTTCAATCAGGTGTGTAGGAGCAAAGAAACAGCTAACATGTGCAGGATGGTAGCCCTCAAGGACCGGAGTTGGTGACCCCTGCTCTAAAACTTTGCCACTTTGATATTTAAACCATAGGATTTCATGTAGTGCTTCAATTACACCAATACTTGACAGTCGCCGTCCTGTTTCTGTACAGTCCTTTCAGAGCATTCACACTGGCTGAGGTGTGGTGCGGATCTGAACGTGGAGCTCTGCAAAGTTTCCGGATACTGCATGCAGATTGTCATGAAGTGAAAAAAAATGACATGAGCCAAACAGGAAGTGAGACGTCATTCAGTGAGGTGCATTTGGTATATTTCACAATAAAAACCCGTGTTGCATGTTTTCCCTCTGCATTTCTTTTTATTATTGATAATATCTGGAGGCGTTCAGCCCACAAACCACAGTCGGCGTGAATGGAAGTCTGTCCAGAAGACGTATGGAACCTGGACCGCATTTGTTCCATATTCAGTGTAAATAAGTTGTAAGAAAGCATATAATGTGAAATTAAAGGTATTTATAAACTTTCATGAAATCAGAGCTGTCTTAACTTTGCAGCGATCCACTTTGGTCTTGGTCGCTCTCAGATGGGTCTTTAGCTTGCAGCTTGGGACGCTAACAGCTTGGGACGCTAACAGCTTGGGACGCTAACAGGTACGGTGGTAATTATTCATCTTTCACACAGAAACCCTTTTCACAGTGTCGAGAAAATCCCTTTGAGCCCATCTGTCTATTTACCATCACTACAGATGAAGGCCTTTTAGTAAACGGGGATGCGAACCTCAGGGCAGAGTTACTATTGACTGGTGGACTTGTGCCAGAGGCAGCCTGTCCATGTGGCGGCTGTACAGATGAGCGGCACTTTCTACAATGATTTATACGTACTCCCAGGTCAGATACTTCAGAATATGCTGTTAATGATATACACGTTTGTATTCCAAGGCCCTAAAAGATTGAGACGTGTTGAGTGGAGCCAAGCCAGTGCTGAGTCAGCAGTTCAGCACTTCGATTCACCGTAGACACTTTCTCTAAAGAACTCAGAAAACTTAGTGAAATTTGTGATTTAACCAATAATTGTCCAGAAATGAAATCATCTCTTAAAGATGGACTTGCTGTTCTGAGTCTGTGCTGCTGGTTGAATACTGAACAATAGAATCTTCACTGCATCTGTTGAATTAATCACCAAATGGCTCAGAAATGTGCCAAAATGTTGGCTCCATTCCAGGGCAGGCTCATTGTTCGTGCTAAATGATGTTTGCTCTGATCTGCTGTGTTCTTACAACGTGAATGAAATCATTTATCTATAAATGTTTCTAACACAAATGTAGTCAAAATGAAAAAGATTCAGATTTTTTATATTTTCAATATTACTCAGAATACATTTATAACCATCTGATTGTGTGTTTTAGTTCTGGAATGGGAACACTGTTCTGTGGATGAGCAGTTTTTCTGAACATGTTTTTCCTTATTTTTTTTAATTAAAAGCAAAATTTCTACCTACCTGAACAGTTATGTTAGATCAGCGTGTCAAACCTGTGTGGAAAAGATATACAAACTCCAACACAGTCCTTACATTATCATTGCCTTAATATTGTAATCATCGTATGTCAATATGTCATGATCCAGGAAGCAGCCAGGTAAGGTTCAGGTAGAGAAATTCTTTATTTTAAGGCTAACGTCTGGAGCAAGAGCAAGAGGCAAAGCATGAGAAAACAAACACAAGGAACTGAGGACTGAGCAGGGTTTAAATAAGACTGAGGAGGTGAGTGGAGACAAAGGGAACAGGTGCGCTGATGACTGATTACAATGATGGGCAGGTGTGAGTAATAATCTGAGGAGGCAAGGCAATACAAAAACACAAGAGGACTAACCAGGTTAAACAATAAGACGCAGTAACTAAAACAAGATGATATTAAAGGGGTCATCACCTGAAATCTTCACTTTTCCACTTAAAAAATGTCTATAATGGTTTCCTAATGATTTTTCACTGGCTGAGAAGCCGATATTAAACATTGAAGCGTTTGTTTAATCTAACCTTCTTCAACCAGCTCACACGCACCCCATGAGCACACGCACTCCAAAACGAGAACTTGAGTTCTGGCCTATATGTCGACACAAAGGTCGAATATAAACAAATATGAACCACAACCAGCACAACAAAGCTCATTTCATAACATGAAACGCATAAATTATGTCTTACCGTTGACGACTCATGTTATAATCCGTGTTACGGGAGACAAAACTCTGATCGGTTTGTGTATTCCAGCTTCACAACAGCATAAGAGCCGATGCCTGGCTGTTAGCTTGCTTTGTTCCAACTCAACAACATACACGGTTAGATCCCGTAGGTCACTGCCAGGTCGGGTTCAGTTATAACTTTTGTTGTTTTAGAGCAAGACGCTGAAGCCGCGTCCTGCTTCCTTCCACCAATGAACGCGCTCCTCAGTCCCGCGCGCGTCCGACACAGCCGAAATATTGCATGTGATCTCGCGAGAAAATATGCCCTTTACAAAAAAGGATCAAAAAAGCACATTTTTTAATTTATTTTTCCAATACAATTTATTTTAATGGTCTAAAAGACTATAATAGGATGTAGATATCCACGGTATTATAGGTGATGACGCCTTTAAAGACATGCAGCTAAGCTGAGGGGTATTGAACATAAGAGTAGATGATAACTAAAATAACACAAGGAAGAAAACTGCTGAGAGATGCACGGGTCAAAGGTCATGGACACAAAAGGAGAGAGGGGAAACTGAAGAAAAAATAAAAACTGAAAATTAAACTAAGAAGCTGGGGACTGGAAAAGGCTGGATTAATACAGTAACTGGGCTGAGTTTGGAGCTGAAAGAACCTACTTAGATCTAAGGGCAACGGAGCTCCAGGACACCAGGGGAGTGGAGATAACATGGACAAGACAATATATATACCCTATCAGAGTAGTTTTAATTACAATTCCAGTGCAATACAGCAACATGTAAAAGCTATTTACTTTATTATTCATAAATTCCATTAATATGAATATCTAAATAGCGCTGTCTCACATTAAAAGTGTGTAGGATCATTTAAATACATTAAATGTGATAAAAAATAAAACTTGCTAACGTTTTTTATAAATATAAAAGTTACACGCCTCCATATAATATTTACATCTTGTTGAGGCAGATAAGCCCAATTTGAATTGTTTTGGTTTTGATCATAAATATACGTAGACGGCATTAGAAAACTTATATAACTGTTTTTGTTTCCATCAAAGCAAAATAAGCGCCCCCCAGTGGCTGGCTGCAGTGTAAATTTTAGGTCCCACCTCCCTTTTTGTTTTTTACTGCATTGACTTTTGTTGATTTATATAGTTCTTCTTTTCTGCTGTGTTTAATTTTTGATTCAGTTAAATAGTTTATTTTTACTATTAGATGAGTTCATATGAGCTGATTTCACCAACAGCCACCCATTAGCTCATTTGAAACCAGACGGATTTAATCAGAATCAGAAGGGTTTTATTGCCAGATGTGAGAAATCACAACATTAGGAAATTGCTGCGGTACTTGGTGCAAAAAGAAAGATAAAAAATAAGAGATAAGCAAATATAGGAAGTAATAATATACTCATGATAAAATAATTATTATAAAAAGTGGCAATAATTAGAGAAGCAGCTACTATATACACAGTGCAGGTACTAATCAGAGTGGATCAGCTTCAGGTACAAACACAACACCGGGTCATGTGACTGGGACCAAGCGACTGGAGTGGGCAGCCCTAGGATTGACATTCATGAGTCCAACAGCAGAGGGGAAGAAACTGTTCTTGTGGCGAGAGGTTCTGGTCCGAATGGATCTGAACCTCCTGCCAGATGGGAGAGGGTCAAAGAGACAGTGTCCAGGGAGAGTCGGGTCAGCTGTGAGCCGACCTGCACGCCTCAATGTCCTGGAGGTGTACAGGTGCTGTATGGAGGGGAGTTTGCAGCCAATGACCTTCTCAGCAGAGCGTACAACACGCTGCAGCCTCTTCTTGTCCCTGGTGGTGGCTCCAGCATACCACACGGTGATTGAGGAGGTGAGGATGGACTCGATGACTGTGGTGTAGAACTGCCTCATCCACTGTGCTGGCAGGTTGAATTTCTTCAGCTGCCTCAGGAAGTTCATCCTCTGCTGGGCCTTTTTTATGATGGAGGTGATGGTGGGCTCCCACTTGAGGTCTTGGGTGATTGTGGTGCCCAGGAAGCGACATGAGTCCACCATCGTGATGGGAGTGTCAGACAGGGTTATGGGGGGGAGGGGGGCTGTGTGCTTCCTAAAGTCAACAACAACCTCAGCTGTCTTCTGGGTGTTTAGCACCAGGTTGTTGTGGCTGCACCAGGACACCAGCCGTTCCACCTCCATAGGCAGACTCATCCCCATCAGAGATGAGTCCAATCACGGTGGTATCGTCTGCAAACTTGATTAGTTTGACAGACTCATGGTTGGAGCTGCAGCCGTTGGTGTACAGGGGGAAGAGCAGAGGGGAGAGAACACACCCCTGAGGGTAACCGGTGCTGATGGTCCGCAGGTCCGAGAAATTCTTTCCCAGCCTGACTTGTTGTTTCCTGTCTGTCAGGAAGTCAGTGATCCACCTGCAGGTTGGGTCAGGCACGTTCATCTGGGACAGTTTGTCTTGAAGGAGGTCTGGCAGGATTGTGATGAAGGCAGAGCTGAAGTCCACAAACAGGATCCTGGCGTAGGTACCCGGGGAGTCCAGATGCTGCAGGATGAAGTGTAGAGCCATGTTGATGGCATCATCTACAGACCTGTTGGCTCTGTAGGCAAACTGCAGGGGGTCCGGGAGGGGGGCTGTGAGGGTCTTGAGGTGGGGGAGGACCAGGTGCTCAAATGACTTCATGACCACAGATGTTGTCAGAGCCACAGGTCTGTAGTCATTGAGTCCAGTGATCCTTGGCTTCTTGGGGACAGGGACTATGGTGGAGATCTTGAAGCAGGCAGGCACATGACATGCCTCCAGTGAGGAGTTGAAAATGCCCGTAAACACTCTTCAGCACAGTGCTTCAGAGTGGCAGGAGACACACCATCAGGGCCCGGGGCTTTTCCAGCATTTAGAGTCTTGAATTGCCTCTTTACATCTGCCTCACAAATGTGTAGGGTTGTTGTGGAGGTGTGTGATGTGAAGACCTCCTGGGTGGGGGGTGAGGAGGAGGGTGCTGAGGGTAAATTCCACAGTGATGGTGATGGCTCTGGAGTGGGGGGTGGGTGGCCAATGTCTCTATTGTTGGGACTGGATGAGGTGTGAGACCTGCCTGATGGCTCATCAAACTGACAATAGAAATTGTTTAAGTTGTTTGCCAGGAGCAGATTATCAGTGGAGGCGGGGGTTCTGGGGTTGTAGTTTGTGATGCTTCTGAAACTTTTCCACACAGCTGTGTTGTCCTGACCTACCCATGATGTCTCCCAGTCCCCACCTGACCTAATTAGTACCACGTCTGTTGTCTTCAGTGCCTGATCTGCTCTGGACCTTGAGGGGTCTTTCCTTCTGTTCTGTTTGCCTCAGGCATTCTACACAAGTGTTTTAGATTTATGACTTTACCATTCTGTCCTGGCACATCCTGGAATAAGAGTCATACCAGAAATATAAAGTATAGCAAAAGGAAATAATGATTAGATTGTCAAAAGTAATCCTGACTGAATGGCTGTTCAACAGAAAGCATTACTCAATGGAAAACTGGTTCCTCTGGGCCACATGATTAGCTTGGTAGAAAAAATAGCTGAGTTAATGATATGACAAGACTTGTTGCAATGGGAAGTGACAGAATAAAATAATAAAAATCCTATCATTTAGTAGAGATTCCCTCATAGGTTCACTGGAGACTTTAAACTGTCTAAAATGTTCTTATTGGTAAGATTTTCCATCATTTGAAGACATGTTCTTTTTTAGGTCTTGATATGTCTGTTCTTGTCTACCAGAGTACAAAATACTTCAGATGTCAGCTTATTAGTGTCACGAACCCTGTCTCCTCCGCCCCCGGAGGCTCTGCTAGCAGCCCTGCTGCCCTCAGGACTTCACTTCCCAGCATCCCTCACCGACGCCTCCGATCGACGTCATCACCCTAAACCTATATACGGAAGTGTTTTCCGCCACTCCAGTACTCAGCCATCGCTCTTATCGAACCGTGGCTCAGAGTTTCCAGGCCTACCAGCCAATCAATTTACCGGATTAATCTCCAAGCTGTCTGCCAGACCAAGTAAGTCAGCTCTTTTTACTTTGGAACCGCTACACGGCCTCGTGGTTCTCCTGAGAGCCGCGCCGCGTTCCTAGATCAAAGCCGCGTGCTCAGTTCCTCCCAGCGTCAGCAACTCTGCGTCTGGGTTTTCCTGACACGCTACAACCGAACTCCCGTATCAGTCGGTCCCGCCGAGCCGGGCCTGACAATTAGAGCCTTTCCACGAATACTGCTTCCTTCCAGGCATCCCTGTGAGATCTTACTGTCCCTGTTTCTGCTCAGCAGTGAAGAACATCTAGTGTGCATTAAAACCACATTCAACGAGACAGAAGATGGCTTAATTATAAATGAATCAGAATGTGGTGTGGTACATTTGTGTAAGGACCAATATCTGTACTGACCTGTTTTGGATACAGTTTGTCTGTTTCTGGCGACTTTCAGCGAACACACAACATACACGAGGATATAGCGAGAGCGCCGGGGTCTCCGTGGATGGTCTGCCTGCCCAGCTCCCCCTTGGCATGATCTTTCACAGGAGCAGTGTTGAGTTTCATTTGTACGACAACAACTGCTAGAGTTACCTACCGGTAAAGAAGGGGTCATCTGACTTGACGGTGTCTTTGGTGGCGTGAATGTTCATGGTTGGCAGCCAACTTTTTAAGTTGGAACAAGAGTAAAACTGATGTCAAAGTTTTCTCTCCTAATGACCATCAACTGCGGAGTCTGGACCGCTTATCATTGGCTCCATTTGGACGCAAAGGTGGTTACTGATCTTGAAGTGAGGTTGGACTCTGGATTGTCCTTTGATGCACAGATGATCTCAGTGGTGAGATCCGGTTTTTTCAGCTTCGACGCCTTTCAATGTCTCTTGAAGGCCACTCAAAAACGCTGGTCAGAAACTGTTTTTATCACTTGAGAAATATCTCCAAACTGCGAAGGCTGGTGTCAAAACATGAACTTGAAATGGTTCTCCATGCCTTTATCTCCTCCCGTCTAGATTACTGTAACACACTTTTCACATGTTTTAACAAAAAAGCCCTTGACCGCCTTCAGTTGGTCCAGAATTCTGCAGCGAGGCTCCTAACTGGAGCAAACAGAAGAGCTCACATCACTCCTATTCTGATGTCTCTGCACTGGTTACCCATTAACTTCAGAATTCAATTTAGGATCCTTACTATAACATACAGGGCTCTACATGGCCAAGCTCCTCCTTATGTTACTGAACTGTTAAAGCCTTATGCTCCAACCCGAGCCCTCAGGTCCACCAACCAGAACCTCCTAGAAGTTCCAAAGACCAGATATAAAAGTCGAGGTGATCGCTCTTTCCAGGCTGTTGCACCCCGACTTTGGAATGAACTTCCTTTATCCCTACGTGTTACTGACAGTCTGGTCACCTTTAGAAAGCAGCTGAAGACCCTTTTGTTTAAAACTGCTTTTACTTAAATCTTTTATGTTTTATTAGTTTTTTTAACTAGTATCTATAATCATCTTTCATTTGTTTTATCATTTTTATAATTTTATGACTTTCTGTTTTCTGTTCAAACCATAGGGGAAGAACCAAGGGTTGAAATGGGATTAACCAGTATTCCTTCAATTTCTACTTAATGTTTAGTCGCTTTAATATTAAAAACATTTGCAACTGATTTAACATCAAGACTAATTTATTAACAGTGGGTAAAAAACACCTTAAAAACATCAGTCTAGTTCAGTCTCACTAAAAAATACCAACAAATGAATTGGTTGGGGGGGGGGGTGTCTAACATCACAAGACCTTGGACAAAAGAGGAGCGTTTATTTTTCTGTGGTACCAACATGCAATTTCAACACAATAATCCTGTCAAAATCAAAAACCTTTTAGTGTCACTGATCATCATACAAATAACAGCAATTGACGTTTGAAAGGCTTCTCTTCAATTTCTGCCACTGTAATAATAAGCTATCAGCCTAATTGGATAAATATGTTATATGTGGAAATTACAGCCTGTTTGTTTGTTGATCAGTGTTGGGGAGAACGTCCTTTAGACTTAAAGAGCAAATGTTGCATTAAAATAATAATAATATGAAGAAAAATATGCAGCAGAAGGATGTCTGTAACCAAGACGGAATAAATAAATTCAGAATAAATTAAGTCAAGTATCATCAGTCAACTTTTAAATTTATATTTCAGAACCTTAGAAGTGGGTTTCTTTGAAACCTTTATGAAAATATATATATTACCTGTTTAAGATAGCTCTCTGATTGACTTCAGTTTGGAGGAAAAAGGGATTAGTTTATCTATTTGTTTACCCACATTCCAGAGTACAAGCATTCACAAACCCCAGGCAGACAGGGAAATAAAGTAGGAGAGAAAATAAATTGCCTGCATGAGTCCACATCTTTTAAAAACAAAATAAATATAATAACCTCCCCAAATTCCCAGAGTGAAGCAAAACTAATCATAGAAGGGTGACTAATAAAATAATGTGGCAAGTATATTATTTTCCTTTTTACGTTCTGACCAGATTGATGAGCTAACAGAAAGACAGACATAGATGAAAGAAAAGTGCTGCTTTAACGACCTTTACACCACTGGTAGTTTTTGCATTACACGATTATTACAACTGAAAATGATTGAACATTCAACCAGAAGTGTTGCACACTGAAGAAATGGCTAGCTTCACCTCTAACGTCTGGTTGAAAATCACCACAGAAAGCTGTGTATGTAACCTAAAAGTTAATGAAAATGTAAAGTATTATAAAATTGCATTGACACAGAATCTCTATGAAGTGTTTATAGTTTTCTCTTACCTCCATAAGTCAAGTGATAATGTTTTTGCCTGCATCTTGTGTATCAGTTTATTGATCTGTTGTGTTAATGAAAAATCTCATGAACCATTGAGTGGATTTTAATGAAATGCTCAGAAAGTAGTCAGAGTATGTACATCTACAAATAATTAACTTTTGGTGTCAACTCAATTCAAGAAGGCTGCCATAGCCCATGGGCTCTATGCACGCTCCAACTTCCTCATTCCACATAAGACCGCACTCCTATGTCCGGTTGTCATAGGTCCTCGGCAAAGCTGTGACATGGCTGAGAGTTTGGAGTTCACCCGGTGCTTACTGGAGTTACCAAAAGTTACAATCAATGATGTAAGGCAAATTTTCTCTTTGTTTAGATGAAAAAAAAGAAAAACGTGGTTTTCTCAAATGTTTTTAACAAATCTCTACCAATAACACGTCAGACCAAAAAGCCATAAGCAACTAACCTCCAGGATACAGGCCATTCTAAACCCCCTTACTCAGGCCTGCAGTGAAAAGAGCTGTTGACCCCTCCCACTCAGCCAGGACATGCTGATTGGTTGGTTTGAAGGCCTCAGGCACATGCAGGTTTGAGGAGGCGTGGCTCCCCCTTATGACGTGTTAAGGAAGGCTTTCTCAGAACAGGAGGTTTTCTCTCACCTTTTTCAACTTTCTAATTTACATCAAAAGTAGGTCAAACACAGCTTTGACTTTTTGGCATGCTACTTTTGACCACCCAAGCTGTCTTATTCAACAACAACAAGGAAAATGTTGGTTTACATTCTAGGTCCCCTTTAAAAAACGACTAAATGGCTATAACTCAGTCAGTTTTATAGGTATTGCTCAACAGATCTAGCCTGGCAAGCCATTCTAAATATGTGACTATATAGTCTGGCCACGACCCATAGACAGAGATCAGTCGTGGGGCAGAACTACGATTGTCTTTCAAACTGTCTCCGCATGCAATTGAACAGTGCTAGGACCAATCAGAGTGGATCGTAATGTGAGCAGACTTTCCAAGTGGACGTCACAACATGACATTCATCTCTATGGAAATTCTTTAATGTGACAGACCTAAATGTTGAAGAAGAAGAAGAAAACCTCTATCTACTCATATCTCAAAGAAAAACTCAAGTCTAAATGGTCATATTTATGCTCCCTAAACGTGAAAAAGAAAAAAGTATTTTGGTGTGTACTTTTAGAATATTACAGCTCTACGACATTTTCTTTCACTTTCACCCCTCGAGTAATTTATAACAGGCCTGCACATACATCAATGTAAAAATGTAATTGGTGACAACTGTTTCCATGTGTAATCATGTGTGTCCTTTCCAGCCCAATGTCTCCAAGAGGACACAGTAACAGTTTAAATATTTGGACCAGCAGTCGAGGGCAAAGCTAACAAGAAAGCAATGGTTTCACTAGACGGTTGTTTGCAGACATAACTCATAAAATATTCAGCTTGTTGATTTGCAGTGTTTGCGTCTTGATGAGGTAATGGTCATAACTGTTTAGTTTGAAGTTGTTCATGCATTCTGTGACATGTGTTAAGAAAAACAAATGTATTTAAAGTCAGTAGAGCTGTAAAAAAAGGCTTACCGAAGTTTGCAGGTTTGTGAAGTGTACCGGATGTATCGGTGTGCACAAATATAATATTTCCATTAACGGGAAAATGTTATAAGCAGTAAATCTAAAGACATCTGTGAATTGGGGACACACGAGCAATATTAAATAGTTTTTAAACATTTTAATACTATGTCCAATTCTAGTCGATTTAATAATGTAGCTCCCTTGTCAGTTTTGTAACACAGCTCTAATCCAAAACAGATTATCTGATCAGGGACTTGAGTGCTCCTTAAGAAGACTTCAGAATGAATTAAATATTTGTAGATTTATTTTAAAAAATGTGTATTTATAGAAAATATATAAAGTACAAAGACTGTAAATACCCCGGATTATCTAAGAACACATGCATTAGATTAAAGCGACACTAAGCAGTTTTTTACACTTTAACCAATTCCTTAAGAAGTGGGGTTCAGTGATTGTGTTGGTAGAAACTTTACCAACTTCACATGGGACAGCACTCTGCTCACCAGAAACAGCATTTAACAGTTTTGTGTAGGTGTCCTAGGGGGAGCTCTTGTCAGGATCTGCTCCACCCCCTCTGACTCTTGGTCTCGTTCTCCCCTCATTAGTTGCTTATTGGACTCACCTGCCCCTTGTTAACCTGCCTATGTGTTCTTGATTACCCTTGTGTATTTATACCTCCCTGTTTTTCACTTGTGTTGTTGGATCATTGTGCGTTTTCACCCTGTTACGTTGCTCCAGTTTGTGTCATCTTACCTGCCATTATTCATTAAAGCCGTTTCTGTACCTCATCTGCTGTTTTGTGCCTCCTGGTCCAGCTCCACCACACATGGGTCCACCACCATCTCCACCGCATCGTGACAGCTCTTTACCTGATTAAGTGTGCCGTAGCTAATAAAAGGCTAGCAGTTAGCTTTTTCAGTTCACTGACCGTCAAAAAAAAAACACAAGAAAAAGACGATTGCTTTTTTTGGCATCATGGCGGAACTTGGAAATAAAAGTAAGAGAGTAATGTCTTTGAAGGTGAAGCACAGAGCTACAACCAGAGTGAACATCGGCCTACACTCATTTGAGGAAGCTAAAGGAGACTACAAAATCAAGGACTGATGCTGACCTGGCTTTGTTGCTATACTGGACTTGTAAGTAATAATACTTTTGTCCAACAGTGTGGATCTTTTTACTTTGTGGCTTAGTTTGTCAGACTTGGCTCATGTTAGCATTAGCTCGTTGTTAGCTCTAGCTACAGCAGGCTGCTGCAGGGTTGTTTATGTTGTAATTCCACTTTCAACCAGTAAGCTGGAAACTGTTTAGTGTTACTTTAAATAACATGTAGGCCATAGTTTCACCTAAACATACAATAAACAAAAAAACGTTTGTTAGACACCACCAATGTCTGGAGAAGGGAGGGCATCATTGTGAATTCCTCCATCTTGGTCTTCTCCAGCTGAATGGTGAAACAGTAGTTTACAGGTAAATATCAATATCATCACTATCCACCAAAAGGCAGACTACAAAGTATCTTCTAAACCAGTGGATGGATATAAATAAAACTATTATAACCCTTTTTTGGAGTTAACCAAATTCAAGATGGCTGCCATATAGTCAACTATAACAAGCAGGATAATAGACCAAAAAATTTCACGTGTCTTCAGCCCAGGGCGGTGTTGCCTCACAGATTACATTTGCTGGGGTTTGGATTTTTGAAGCAGCTTGATTAAAAAAGAAGATAATTTTAACCATATAAATATTTTTGTTCTTCTATTGTCCAGACAAAAGTCATGCAACACTTGGCAACATTCCAAAAGCTTAGATGTAGAAAACAAAACAAAAGGAAAAATTTGGCAGTGGGCACTTGGTTCCGAAACACTGGACACTGGAAATGACAGTTTAGATGATTTTTATGCTACACCGGAGGACACGGTGGTCTCCGAACAGACGGGCATTCATACATTTCCCCACATTTTTAGACAAATTGATGCACAAAAACAGGAAATAGGTGCATTTGATCAAAAACAAGGAACACTGTCATCCTGTGGCCAGTACCTGCAAGATCATGTTGAACTGTCAGTGCAGTCATGCAAAAATAATACATTAAAAAGAACTGAATTTCCAATGAGTTTAATACAAACATGCTAAAATAAAATTGTGAACCGATTACAAAACAGCTCTAGAACCATCAATTCTCAAAATAAGATTATTTTAGTTTAAAACTGGTTTCAAAGGCAACAAGGTGATAGACATTCAATGAATTCACTGAAGCTGAAATTGCTTAGACGAGGATCAAAAGACGACGAAACATCAAAGTTAAATTACAGCAGCCAGATAAATTGTTGGTTAATAAAAATCATTCAACGCAGGACACCAATCATGGTCACATTTCCAAGGTTTATCAGTTAATCCTTTACAAATATGTTACGTTTGTGTCGAATGTCAAGGTCAGAGGGATAAACGTGATAATAAACATCTAGAGCTTGGAAGGGCTGCTCACATTTCACCAGCGTCAGTGCTCATAAAAACGGATCACAATTGCTATCAGCTATAATGAGTTTTATCAGGAATCCAAGGGCATGTTTGTCACTTTTGATACAGTGTGCTGCATGTAAATTAATTGCCGCTCACCACCCCACGTCTTTCATTGCGGCTCCCATGTTGCCGAGTCTGACATCATTTCATTGGTAGGAATTTATATCTGTTGCCATCTACTCCATTCTTAAATCACTGCCATAATTCGCTGTGATAAAATGAAAGCTGTTATGCCACTCACAGAGCTGGTGTAAAAGCCTATTACCATACCAGTCAGCTCCTACGCTCTCCTTGTGTGTTTGTGTGGGAACAAGTGTCACTCATTTTGGTTTTTTTCTGTGTGTGTCCCTAGGGTGTGTGTAGAGTTTTTATTGGGTTATCATGTTCATTTGGTTTGGTTTCAGAGACCATGTGACACAATACTAGCAAATTGCTCCATGCTAATTGCCATGCTACTGTGCAGCCTTCAGTCGTGTAATCATAAACACTTTCAAGCTGAACCAAAAGTACATATTTCCCATCCTCTAGTTACTATTTAAAGGGTAAAAGGTTATAGACACAAATGGATGCTAAGACACAACTAGGCACATAATTCTAATAAAAAATAAATTATAATAAAATCTATGAAAGGAGAAAAACTGCAAAGGACTGGGGGCAGATGAGTGGCTAGAAGAAACTGTAGCTGGGGGTGAGTGAGAGGGCTGAATGAAACTCTAAGAAGGCAGGAAATACAAGGAGACCTCGGAAAGGGGAGAAAACATGGAAGGACTGAGGAGACAAGGACACAGGACATGACATCATCAGCTTGCTTTGCTGATGGTGGATGTAGTTGGCCTTGTCATGGAACATAATACGTAAAATTGACTGAATTTACAACTTGCAATGGGATCATGATGAGGTCAGGTGTGATGTCATTCCTAGATCTGAGTTTAATGATGATAAATGATAAATGACCCACACTTGTATAACGCCTTTCAGAGTCAGAGGACTCCAAAGTGCTTTACATTACAGTGTATCGTTCATTCATTCACACATTCACACCCTGTTGGTGATGAGCTGCAATGTAGCCACAGCTGCCCTGGGGCGCACTGACAGAGGTGAGGCTCCAGCCAGCACACATAGGTGGGCCCCAACAGGGTTTGTCCGTGGTTTCCACAGTGGCCCCGTGGCGGTTTGTCCAGAAAGATTTTTGCCCACATAGATTTTAATACATGGGTTTTCAGAGGATTTGACTCAAACACCGGCAAAACCCTGTGGGGCCACCATGGAAACTGTGGACAAACCTTGTTGGGACCCATATTGGCTTGCCCACATAGATCCCATATGGGGCCCACCTATGTGTGCTGGATAGTGGAAAAAAGCCCAATGTCACACTTTAAAGAGGACCAAGAATGCAGTTAATCAGCAATCTAAAACTGATCTTTGAGCCTCTATAAAGCATATAAAATTTTGTTGGAGCTTAAAATGTCCCATGAGCCCTGAGAAATGGCCAACTAAAACACACATAAAAAGGCTCATTATAAAAAGACCTGTTTTCCCCGCCCACTCCACCAGTGTGTGTGTGTGTGTGTGTGTGTTGGGGGGTTTGAAGAGAGACAAGTGAAAGCAGAAACTAATCCTACAGTTAGGGTTTCTCAGAAGGTCCCAGCTCAAGCCTTATATGAAATTAATTAATGGAACTTTTAACAAACAGGCTTTTGTTAACAATTAACATTTGCAATACATATAAATGACTTGAATTGATTTGATATTTTTGCACCCTGGCACATGTTCTGTGTTAAATTTTGTATAGATTTTGTGATTTGTAACCGTTCGTTTGTTCAATAAAGTTCTGAAAAGAAAAAAAAAGACAGGCTGCTTGTATCAGGGTTGCAGATGAACAAGGAAGAAAAATACAGGACCGAACCAGACCACAAGCTGTGAATCTATCTGGCGTTCATTTCTAGTCTGGATTTTACCAGAATATCCTGGAACCTGAGTGGTAAGTGTTCGTTTTTCTCTCTTTCAACAAGGCTGTTGCTAGCTGTAGCTAACAGCTAGCTGGTGCTAACAGAGACCCGGCTAACCGTGGCTCTGCGGTAGCGTTACTGCGACAAGTGTTTAAATACTGCTGAGCCTGAAGTGGGTTGGAACTTGTAGCTGTAGCAGGAGTGGTTTCATTGTGACGTTGTTATAAAGGCTTCAACTTTCTAATTTACATAAAAAGTAGGTCACACACGGCTTTGACTTTCTGGCATGCTACTTTTGACCACCCAAGCTGTCTTTATTCAACAACAAGGAAAATGTTGGTTTAGATTCTTGGTTCTTTGTTAATTCTAGAAAACAAAGGTCCAATAAAGGAGTATATATTCTCAGTATCAGCTACTCGACCCTGTTGGCCCTGATGCTCTGTCGGTAAATAAAACCTCCTGAGGGAAGTTGGCATCTGTTGTCTTGCTCTTGAAGTCATTTGTTTGTGTGTCTCTGTGTGCTATCTCTTGTGCCACATATAATTTCTTGAGAATTGGACCCCATTGATTTCCAGAGGAGGAAATCTTGTGTTATTTTCCACAGAAAAGCACAGCGGAGCTGAATTTTAACAGCAGACTGCACAGACATGCTGTTCTGAGACCATCCACTGTACACGTCCTGCAAACCACATTTTACACAACTGTCAGCTTTGAGTCAGACTTATATTTCCTGTAGCCTCTGGTGATTATTCTCTGAAAATGTAAAACTATAGGGGTGAGCTGTATTATAGAGCATCTTTCTCCATTACAGCCAGACAGCATTCCTCTTTTATTTTCTCATTCCAAATATTTGATCTGCCCAACGACCCAATGGCAAAAATACACAGGAATGTGCGGTAACACGTGGAAAGACCACCAGACTGTTTCATCGCACCATGACTGCTTCTCAGATGGATGGATTGACCTATAGAATATCAACAATCTACTCAGACTGATTCATCCCATCTAGTCGCTACTCTGCTGAAATGTGGGATTGTTTAAAACGGACTGCACTGCAGACGAAACGATTAAACAGTGTGGAAATAATGAATATTGATGGGCTAATTTGACAGAGGCTTTAAATCAACAATACTCCTCATGGCTGAATGAGCAGAGCTTTCTTCTGCAGCTCAGACAAGGGAATAGAGGATGATGTTAACAGCTATCCAACACAGAAGGTATTGTGAATAAATGTTTCTGCATAATTAAAAACCTGGTTTCATGTTTAAGCCCAGTTCACACGGAAGGATAATTGTGCTGAATTTTCTTTTACCAGCTTCTGACAATCTTAAAGCCATACTATGCTACTTTTTCATATTTTTTTATCATTTTCTTGAGCCAGTTTGTGCTAAAATGACTCTTTACAGGGTTAATGAAATGTCACTCAGACCCCTACCGCCCTCTGTGGCCAGAATACCACATTTGCAACTTCAGAGTGCCGGGCCGCTCCTTGCTGGACAGTAGAAAGAGGAGCTGACATTCCTGGTGCTGCAGTCTGCTTCTGTCAAATCAAATCAAAGCTGATTTGTTTGATTTAGTGATGAACCGCTCCGGTAGACACTAATGAAGGCTGAGGAGACATTTCAGCAGTTAGATTAAGGTGTTAAAGAAACAAACGCACAGCAAGAAAATAAGTTTCACTTTCGCTAACGAACACTAGGGGGTGCTATAAACAAGCCAAAACTGCCAAGTGTTCCTTTAAGGATGCACACGATTACCGTAATGTCTCTAAAAATAATCTTATCAGATATTCCTGCCTTGTGTGGTGTGTTAGGAGCGCTCTGGTTCGCGTGGAAGAACTTCGGAACCACTCCGATCATAGATTGAGGACATTAAACATTTTGGATTGTCTTGGTCCGATTCCGAGGACAAACAAGCATGCTGCCTGTTGAATGTGACATACAGCCAATCAGAACGAGAGGTGACAGAAGTGCGCTGCACAGCCCTTTTGAGCCATGCTTAAATATTCAGAACGCCACATTTGATCTCACGAGATTTTGTGGTTCGTGTGTATTATCTTCCAAATTGCACTGTACGACCACAACTGGTATCTCTGTGACTTTTTATCACCTTGCGTGTTTTCTCATGCTAACTTTTATTCTTTCTAGTCAGTGGCACCCCCCAGGGAAGGCCAGTGTTGTTTAATAAATCATATTAATGGTCACTCAAACCATAAATTCATCTTATTTAAGACATAAATGTAAAACCCAATCAAAATTATATAATTAATGAGTAAAGAAATAATCAGAATAAAAAAAAAACATATGTTTCTGCTGCTCACCTTTTTTTAAAAAAAAGTTTATACCTCCATAGTATTTTGTGAAGACAGCAACAGGTGAATTAAACTAAACATTAAAATTCTGAAATAAATTTTGAAATAACATTTAAAATAACTAAAATGTATTTTTCTGAAAATTTTGTATTTCTCAAAATTGATTTAAGTGTTTTGGATGCATATTTCTTTTGTAATAAAACAAGAATAAAGGAGCATGCAATGCATCGCAGGCTCTTACCACAAGGACCCATTTGTTGTGCCACCTCAAAATCCTCTCTGGCCCCGTCTGGCCACCCTTATCAAACTTTTCTGGGGGCGCCCCTGTTTCTAGTGTTATTGTTTTATGCAAATAAAATAACCAATAATTTGGTCATAACATTTGTAGCAGCAGAATATTAATTTCTCAAAAGATCAACAACCAACATAAATTATATTGAAAATGAGCAACTGATGGCGCAGGCTCCAGTTTTTAATTTACGCCCCATATTAGGCCAATCTATCAACTACCCAATATGTCTGGCTGCCTGTAAGAATGCTGAAGTGACATAACTGGAGGGCATATCGATAATTAATTTCTGTTGCAATAAAATACCAACTGTTTATTAGTAGAAATTAAATTAATTTCAAAGCAATGAGCAAAAAAATAAAAAATAAGCATTTAATAGACAAGAGTAGCCACAGTCAATGTTTTGAGTTTGTTTTTGTGATTTAATGACAGCTGAGTCACTTGCTCCCTGTTTGCCTCTTCATATTGTTTTACCTGTAAATGGAAGATAGATAATATTGGTAGTTTAAGAGGCTATGATGACTCACTTATCTGTGTGAATTTGTGTTAAAACATCTATGATTTTTTGAAAATCCCACAGGACAGGTAACATTTGGCCTTTATCCTGATGGAAGTGCACAATCTGGTGAGTTCCCATTAAAAAAGGCAACTATTCTCATGGCCTTGGGGATAACCAGCTGCACAATAAATAAATCAAGCAAACAAAGGCAGCAACTAAAAAAAGCAGCTGCCCTTTGACCAAAAAGAACAAAATAATCATCATTTCACTCTTAACACAACTTTGACAGAGCTACATTTATTTAGCTTATGCTTGAAGAGGCCAGGAAAGAGCAAAACATTTTATTAAAGTCTTCAGGCATGACTGGCATGACCTTTGTAATGTTACCAATGAAATGCTGCTTTCTGGTGAAACTACAACATAAATTCATGTTTTTTGTATATTTTCAATTATTTACAGCAAAGTTTTCCAAAGATTAGAAGTCATTAAACTTGTATGCTTCCCTTTGGATCTAGATGAGATGAAAGTTGTTCCATGTTGGATCCATTTCCAAAAATAGCAAAGCTAAAGGAAAACCAATGAATTCCCAAATGCCTCTTTAAAGGAAAGGTGCATTAACCGCATCTGTTAACCATTTTTCACATGTTCTGCATGCGCCCCATGTGATGTCAGAGTCTCACGGACCATGTAGGTTTAGGTGTCCAAAGGTCACAGCTGATCATTTTTAGGTGAAAATGTTGGAAAGTTGACAAAAATGTGTAAAAGACCTCTGATGTTTGATGTTTCAGTGAGTTTATTTATGTTTTCATTTCTGTTTTTTTAATTGTCTTGGTAGTTATGCTGATTTTACCATCATCTGTTATGACTAAATTAGTAATTTCACTGGCTGCACAGTGGTAAGTGCTGTTGCCTTGCAGCAAGGAGGTCCTGGGCTCGCATCCCAGCCTGGGGTCTCTGCATAGAGTTTGCATGTTATCCCTGTGCACACGTGGGTTCTCTCCGGGTACTCTGGCTTCCTCACACAGTCCAAAAATATAACTCAGGTTGATTGGTCTCTCTAAATTGTCCTTAGGTGTGTGTGTGTGTGGGTGCATGTTTGTCCTGTGTGTCTCTGTGTTCACCTGTGATGGACTGGCAACCTGTCCAGGGTGTACCCTGCCTGCATGCCCGAAGACTGCTGGAGATAGGCACCAGCCCATCACGACCCTGCGTGGATAAGCGGGTATAGACGCAACATGTTTAACATGAGGTATTCTTTTGCCCTTTGGCCACGCCTCCAGAATTCAGGAACATTCCCAAGGGTTCAGTTTTTCATCGTTGACCCATTGTTGGCACCTTTTCTGTCATAATTCTTACCGTAACACACCTACGTAACAATATAACAATTTCATATGCTAGCTAAAATAGTGTGGCGATTTTATGGTGAAACAGGCAGAGGGGTTGCACACAAGTGGGAGGGATGTGAGAGGGTGGTTTGATGGATGGATCATGAGCCAATAATTCAGAACGGGACGTTCACAATGATTGGTTGCGATTTATCCAATGGTATGTGAAGAGCATTTTAAGCAATATGGCAAGTAACGCTCCAGAAAAACAACGTCCCCTGCACCTTTCAAGTCTTCCTAAGTTTGTAAAATTCTGTTTTATTTGATTTTTAATCATTTATCTGAGGTTTGATTGTTGGGACACCAAATCAAGAAAAGAAACCCAGGCATCCGTCTTTACCAGGGTCTTTTTGTCTCTGTAACCTCTCCTACAGGAGACGCGTGATTTCCTTTAGAGTCTATGGAACAGCAGCTCTAATAAAGACACTTGCGGCCAAATAGCAACAAGAAAATCTGTTGCATGAATCTCATTTGTTGTTTGTACCAGTTTTGAGTGTTTTTAGAGTGTTTTTGCCACTACGGTTAAATTACTTCAGTGTACAGAAAAGTTTTCTACAGCAAACGGATGAATTGGATTAATGGGTTCCATTCCATTAATAACAAAAATAAATAATTAAATCTTCAAAGATGAGCTGTTTGTTTGTCATAGTCTGGTAAAAGCCCCGTGTAGTCTGAGTGCCATCATCAGTATTCTGGAAAATAGCCTCATGGAACAGCTTTATGCTATTACAGCTGCGTTTTCTCATTTCCTTGTCCCACTGGTTAACTCATAAAAATAATTATTTGAGCCCTTTAGCAAAACTTTGTGAAGAAATAAATGATGCAAGTGACATTTGGGTGCGCAACTGATTCATGGGTGAATAGACAGGCATCAAATCCCATTTCTCCCCCCTGATGAAAGGCACAAATCCATCTTTTCTGCCTTCTGTTTGTCTCCTTGTGAAAGCACACATGCCATTTTGAACAAGTAGATGGTGCCTAAAATGGAAAATTGTGCATTTTTTCCACCAGAAAGGGATGAGCAACATGTAGTGAAACTTGTAGGAATAGTGGGATATTTGAGCAAATATAATAAGACCATTTCAGGAAATCATACTTTTTGTGATGTACCTTAGTGTTCTAAACAAAAATATTTAAATGCTTTTTTCCCGTTTCTTTCCAAAGGGCAAAAGAACTTGATTGTGAGTGGATGGGTAATACGACTAGAAGAAGGGTAAGCTGACGCTTTGCTCCTAAAGACTGTTGAACATTGCTGTGTTTGTTTATGTTTCGAAACAAGAAAACGAGAAAGCTTATAAAAAGGTAAATGAAGATCTTAAAAGTCTATTCTTCACCAAATATAAGTGCTGCCTATTTTAATTCGAGTGGATCAGAGTTATATTATTGCAAGCCCACCTACAGGCAATATCAGTTTAGATTTTAAGCATGGGAAAACAACATTTTATCATTCAATCAATACCTTTATCAGGGCTTAGTTTCTCCCAAACCCCAGGTGTGAGAGTAGACGTGGATGTCTGAATTGTGCTGCAAATAGCACAAGCTCGAACATGTTCTGCCATGTTGTGGAGTTGCTAAAGCTAACGGTTAGCTTCTACTAGCCGAGACGTGCTCTGCCGGGGCGCTAGATCAACACAGCCAACTGCTGTTGTGAGCCATGGTGGGTAAGTCCATGAATGCTAATTTTCCGTGACCTAGAAGAGTCTGGCTTTGTCTGACGTGATCGTTTCCTGTCCATTTCCATTCTACGGCTAATGCAGGCAATACGAGTTGAGAAAACGTTCACATTTAGCATACGAGTGAGACTTGATGTGACAAAAAGAAGCATTTTTCAGAGAACAAGCCCTTTAAAATGTGGATGTCTATAAACCCAAATTTAAGCGAGCCAGTTAGCTTGAGGACTGGATCGTATTTGGTGAAACCCAAAAACAAAATGGTGGTTTTCATCATTGGGTTAAGTTATTTTTTTATGTTAAAGCATTTTTGTGTTGCACTAGTCCTTTTTTGTGGTATGGGGAAAATGTAAGTACATTGTCTAATTTCGAACCTGTCTTGGTGTCATGATGATATTCTAAGATAAACGGGGTAGGTCACTATAAGCTTTGCTTCTGCCTACACCCTTTAGTTACATAGGTCAACTGGATTCAGTTGTTTCTTGTACTAAATAAATTAATTCATTCATTCTTTAAAAATTTAAAAATTCATTAATTCCATAAAACATGATATTCCTCCTTCGATATAATCTGGGATTATTTTTTCTTTACTACAACTGGCAAGAAACCACACAATCCATAGCAAACCTAGGAGCTTGCATTAGAAACCTGACTAAACCTTCATCTGTATATGACCGATTCTTTAGTAATTACATTTTTACACAAAGACTTACGTTTGTCGGTAAACGTGTTAAAGCTCAGCTCGGGTTGTTAAGTGAAGCATTTCCCTCAGGCTTCGTGTAAAAGCACCAAACGAGTCCTCCTATGCCCCTCGCTGTCTCTTCCATTTGCCTCCAAACGGGTCCAAGCGAGCTGGAGAGAGAAATGCTGCTTAACAAGAGGAGTCTCACAGACAAGTGTGAGTTTAACATCACACACATTGAATGTGACATCTTTTGAATATTTCATCCTCTCTCCTTTTGCCGTTTCTTTAAGTCTCATTAAGAGTGTGTGGATCTGTAAAAGAGCCCTGTGTGTTTGGACATGGATGAAGTTACAAGGTGATGCATGACAGATCACCCAAAGCCTGCTCTGACCTCACACCGCCATGTCGTCTTCTCTGCACCTGCGTCAGCTACCTTTCTATGTGAGGGTTAGCTTTTGGGACCAAAAACCTTTATTGGTTAGTAACCAGAGTCTTCCTCACAATTTACTTTTTAAAATCCCTACATTTAAAATCTATAAATAGACATTATAGGTTTGGGAATTTAACACAAATTTTTTTTTTTATTTTGGGCAGAACAAGTCACTACTTAATAGTGATGTAAGAAATATCGATATATATCGTGATATTTTTCCTGCAATATTATATCGATATTCAAAACCGTGTATCGAATTTTGGGAAAAATTTACATGCAAACATTTGTGTATTTTCTTTTCTTTTGGTGTAATTCAAACGCCGACCGCTAGTTGGCAGCCGAGACTGCCTGTTTTGTTTATTTTGAAATGACTTCTGATAATGCAGATGTTAATTAGCCTTTTGCCGGCCCCGCCCCCAAAACAGTTATTGTCCAATCACACATCAGAGCAACTGTTACTGTCCGACAACTTCAAACAAGATGGTGAAGCTAAGCATTGAGTAGTCGTGTCTCCTTCGTTGCGTATTGTCAGAACCTCCTCATCAATATCAACCAGCAACAGCCAAGCATGAGAGCTCCCCGGCCGCGGTTGGGCGGAGGTCCGCCTCCCAGACTATCCAAACGGCTCACTCACCTCTTACTCGTCGCTCAGTCATCGTGTGTTCTTCATGCTTGAGCTCCTCCTGGTCCATGTTCTGTCCTACCAGTCCCCGAGTAAACCTTACTCACGAACCAACCAGCCTAACATCACAGTCACCTGACTCCTCGTGGTCACACCGCATCCCCGCCACCGCTCCTCTGATTCACGCCTCCTCCTTGTTCCGACATGTATTTTTATATTTTTAATATATCCTTCCAATGCATACTGTAACCCTTTTGCCTCGATCTGGATGATATTGCGGAGGAATTGCTCAAAAAAATGTCGTGGACACACATTTGTCTACTTTTTTCCATAGCGGCAATCTGCCGAGCTGGTCAGTGTTTGACCCACTTTGTCGAACTTAGCAACAGTAACTAAGGGGGGCGTGGCTCGGCGAAAGGTCAATTACTTCTTTTATTTTTTACTTAAAGAGCAATGGGTTTTGTTTCCACCATTGAAACGTAAATCCCTCTATTATGGTTCAGATACCTCATGTTAAACATACTGTTTATTGAATTTTCCTACAATAAATTCAGTCTAAAAAAATCGCTAATATTGTCTGGTTGAATGTATCGCAATATATCGTGATACGTATCGTATCGCCAGAATTTTACCAATACACATCCCTACTACTTAATCATCTACTTCCCTGGATAAGTAGTTAAAGGGATGGTACATGATCTATATAACAGTTTTCTTTACTTTGATGCACATACCTTTCTCAGAGAATAATGCACCAACTGTAAAGCTTCCTTTAACACCTACAACAAGTCCTTTGTTGTTGAAACAAGTCTGTAGAAGAGACTGTGACCTTGGGGCTACAAACTACATACACATTTTCTGCTTTATCAAAAGAAATACCTCTTATATAAGAAAAGAAAACCAGGTGGTGCTGCACTATAAAAAGGGCTCATTACGTGTGTTATGAATGGGTACTGAGGCGACTAAGCAGGGTCTAGAGCCAAGGTGAAGCCATTATTGAAGGATGAGTGTTGAGCGGCAATTTTTGCTTTCCTCTTTATAGAAAGCCAAAACCTGTGTCAGGGTCCTCAACGTCCCAGTGGATAAACATAGAAATACTACTGTGAAAAGTACAATGAACTGAAAGAAAACGACGTGTCCTTGTGGCCTATCAGCAGCTTAAACGATGTTAAAATACAGATTCTGACATTTAGCGTTAAAATTCAACAAACTAGAGGCTTTGAGGCTATTCCAGGGGGACAAAGAGGCTGACTTTTCTAAGAAGAGGATTCAGAGAAGACATGATGACAATGCCTGTGACACAGCGGGTTCTGGAAAACGCCACTTGTTATTCCTCCATGTTAAAATACGAAGAGGTAACCTCCCTGTCTGAACTCCACGGGAACAGAAATGACTCACATTATAACTCCCTCTCATTGTATAGCAGCCAGCACTCTCTCGCTCTCTGGTCTATCTACAGACAATCTCCTAATAAGGTGTCTACGAGAGATCTTAACTTTTACTAATAAGGCACAGGGCAAGAAGAAATAGGCCAATGAAAAGGTTGTGAATTCAAACCTGGCTGCAAAGCTGTCATTGTTAAATATGAGTATACCTTTAAAAAAATCATTGCATTTGTGAAAAAAAAAAGTTTTCATTGCGTTGCTAAGTTTGGTCATTAGTTGGCTGTTTTCCACTCCTGGAACTTGGGTAATTTTACCTTTGCAGTAGCTCCATTTTCCGGGACATTTCAGGAACCAACAGAGAACCTGAACTGGGGCATCTACTCCAAAATGGCCCAGTAAGGTCACTGAGCAGTCTTGTAGTTAACTCATGCTGATTGGTTGTAACGTAGGAAATGACATCGACAGATGTCCACTGTTAATAGCATGAATTATTTCAATGATGTTAAAAGAAGAAAAAGTTAAAAATGTAAAATAAAAGGAAATTCAAACCAAATAATAATTAAATATTCTTTGGGTGCATTAGGGGTTGTAAAGGAAGTTGTTCTAATGTGGGAGGATGATGGCGGAGCAGTAGAAAAGGCTGATGGGAAGAACGGATATCCTGTGGTGTTCTATGGAGCACTTTGTTGGTTACTCTGTGGTTAAAAGTATTTTTTGCATTTGCACCAACGCTGCATCACAACAGCTCCAAGGCGCAATAATTAACAAAATGCATTGCTTTGGCTGTTGACTCAGTACCAGGGTTGCCTTTATACATTTATCTATGTTGTGTTGTTGTTACTTGAGTTTTGGATTTTATCAGTGCTGTTCAAAATGTCATAATGGCAACAACGTTAATGACAAATGTTGTACCATCAACGACTGGTCAAGGTATTTATATTGGTGAGTCGTGTTATTATTGAGAGTATAGTCACAGTATCATGAGCCCCCTAACAATGTCGCAATTAATATATCGTGAAGTTCATATCGTGACAGTATCGTATCGTGGGATTTGAATATCGTTACGGTCTGCGGCGGTATGGAGCCACGCAACACCATGATACATTGATGCAAGCGCTCTCGGACAGAAACTAGCCCAATTTTTCATCTGTCCATTGAAAGCTACAGAGAGTGTAAGCCTGTGATTGGTCAGCACGCCACTTCCTTTAAGTTCATCAACAGCGCCGCTGTATGTTCTATACAACAACTATTTTTCTAAAGTCTTGTTTTGTTGCTGAGACACAGGTGCAGTTACCATGGTGACATTCAGCATCCATTGATTGCAGTTTTAACATTTCCCTTGATCTTTCTTTTCACACGTTATGCAGTTTTGTATTTTTTAAGCAGAAAAAGCACCTTTCAATTTCTTCAGAAGCTTTTTACATTTGTTACTGCAATAAACTGCTGCTTATTCTGGGTTTGTTGTTGATGAAATTCCTGCCAGTTCAGTGTCTTTACTTTTATCAAATAAAGGTTTAAGGGGTTGTTTTGTCCCTTTTCCTCCACAGCTTGCTACTTTGCTCGGGTCCTTGGCTACACATAGTGACATTTACAATTAGCCACTTACATAAATGTTACATTTTTTTTCCTTCTAGAGAAATAACTAAAACAAAATAAATCAGTGTTAGGCTATGGGTCATTTTTGCAGGTTTTTGCAGGTTTTAACACATTTTTTACATTAATCCTCCTTTGTTTTATCAACATGTGTGAATTATCAAAATTATAAATAATTAAGCCTAAACAAAGATGTTGATCTGATTCCATTCATGTTCCTGTTCATCTCTTATTAATTTAATGTTGCTTCTGTTTTGTTACTACCAGGAGTCTGTGTGCAGCCTTGTGGAGATGTCTGCAGATTATCATTAAACCGTAATTAACTAATTGGCTGGAAAGAAACACGCTGCTCTTTGGCCCCACAAGGACCAGACGGAGAAAAAAACTGTAGCATTGGAGCACATATTTCATTTGCATAAAGACTTTAGTGCTTTTGTTATTGTTTTGTGTCTAGGAGGATTCTTTTTGAAGTAATAAGTGCAGTGATCTAAAGCAGTTCTCTCATATGATGGAGTAAAGCTTCAGAGTGAAACCTGCAGTGTCGCAATGCATTTTGACTCCCAATAATATAGTGAATTGTGTGAGTGTGCATATGTGTGTGTGTGTGTGTGTGTGTGTGATATGCAGTGTGACTGAATAAGTCAGAGGATGTGAGCAGTGGCAGGAGAGTAAAGTGCATGGGTGCAGAGTCAGCCTGAACAATGAGAAAGTAGAAAACCCCCCAAACAAATCTGTTTAACTGACTGGAATGTGTGTAATGTACAGCACAAATGAGGGGATTTAAAGCTGAAGAGTGATTAATTTGAACGCTAAGAAGAGCAAATGCTAATTCCCGTTTGGATTTACTGCATTACAAGCCACTGTGTGTGTTTGCGTTTCTGCTTTGGATGGAGAGAGGAGGCATTTTGGTGTAGTTCATTCAGAAAATGTGGACTGACTTGTGAGAATTTACTGCAGGATTTAAGCTGCTTTGGTTGGACCGCTTTGCCTCTGGGTCCTAATGTCATGGATCCATTCCTGATGCTGGCTGCACCTGCATTTTAGTAGTAGTAGGAATATATATTTTATCCCAATCTGCATGTCAATTTTTAGTATTGTAAACAAAAACAACATCAATTCTATCACATTTCCAAAAAGGGTGGAAAGACATACAAATGTCTGTTTTTCTGGTGGTAGAGTGTGTTTGGCTTCATATGGTTCTTACACTGCAAAAGAAAGTAAAAAAAATAAAAGCCAAATTTTTAAACAGTTTAAATTATTTTTAGTTAAAAAAGGGAAACAAACTTCTCTAGAAAAATAGCATTACTTAAAATAAGGCAAATATTCTTAGATATGATCCAGATTTTTTTGTTTATTGGGTAAAAAACATTTGCTAATGGCTAGAATTCTTAAAACTAGCTAATAAATCTAAAAATAACATTTATATTTATAACATTTATAAATAATATTTTGCTAGTTTAAAGCAACTTTATCTTACCCCATTAGCAGATTTTTCTTCTCAAAACAAGAAAATTTAGATCATATTTATGAATATTTACATTATTTTAAGTAAGGCTTTTTTTCAAGATACATTTTTTTTGTTTTTAGACTAAAAATACGATAAAATATCTAAAAATTAGGCATTTTTTACTTTCTTAGAAATCAGTTTTGCATTGTGTGGTTTGTAATTCAATGAAATCCTTAAGTTTTAGCAGTTTTCATTCTATTGTTTGTATGTTTTCATTTCATTCTCCTTTTGATTTTATACTCGAGTCAATGATTTTTTTCAGATTTCTTTTAAACTGGGTTATAAATAGGCATTATCCTACCTGCCATAGAAAACAGACATGGCAGTTTTGTAAGCTAGGGAGAAATTGTCATATACCATCAAGCTAACAGCTAATCATAGCTCCACATTAAAATCAGCTTTACCTCCCTAAAATAATTAATTATAACTTTTATTACAGCTTTGAAAGAATACTCGATACAGTTGTTTAAGCTTTTCCTGTTTTCACAAGTGAGCAAGTTGCTATGCTAACTGATATTCTGTTATTCCTAGAGATGGTTGTGGGTGAAAATCCCAGAAGATCAATGGTGAAATCCTCCGACCAAGCTGTCTGGCACCAACAGCCATTCCATGTTCAAAGCCTCTCAAATCAAATTTCTTCTCCATTATGATGCTCCGTTTGAACCTCAGCAAGTGCGTATAGTGTATCCGTCTGTTTTAGGAGTGCAAATACAGCAGATTCACTTCAGGATGTGAGCCTTTCATGAGCTTCATGAATGATTTACATCCACGAAGGTCAGTTTGAACTTTAAGAAAAACAGAGTATTTGATTAGACACATAATAGTAGCATCAATGTGGACACGGATGACAAGAATAATGTGATATGACAGTCTTTGCCAAGACTCTACAAACACTATAAATGCTCTGGCTGTGTATTTTGTGTTGTAGAGGTCATCTAAGGTCGTTATCCTGTTAGAGAACACATGATGGTCATGAGATTTCATTGAACCCTGGACAGGATTGAGTCACTCCGGTTCAGATGCAGCAGAGCAGCTGATTTAGCCAGAAAGCTCCAGTTTTGACTCATCTGTCCAAAGGACGTTCTCCCAGGAGCCTTGCAGCTTGTCAACATGCATTGTGGTGATTGCTTATCTGGGTGATTTTTGTGTTTTCTGTCAGTAGCAGGGCCCTCCAGGGTCTTCTTCCACTATAGCTCAAAATGTGACTGATGGTGCAATCAGAAGGTGATGTACCTTGACCTCGCTGTTCCGCTTGAATGGTTTTGGCTGGTTTCCTTGGCTCTTTATTCACCATTCATGCCATTTGTCTGACCAACCTGGGGTTGCGTTTCTATTCGTTACGCCCCTCTGTCTCATTGGCCTGGCTGTGAGCAATCCTTGATTGTGTTGAGTGGCTGCACCTGTGGGTGCAGGATTAAAGCCTGCTTAGGTGCAGCTTCAGGGATTTCTCCTCAGGAGCTCCTGCCTGCATTAGCCATGTTGGTGAGGCTGTTTTTAATAAATGTAACACTCCTTTTGGCCACATCTGGAGGTTGTCTACAGCCCGGTGAACCTCTGAATAACCAACTCTGTCCTGAGATGCCTGTAGTCCATGTTCAGTGTGGTACACACCCTCATACCAAACAGTACTGTGACTACATAGAACGATCACTTTGCGCGTCATCCAACTGAACACCAATGCTCGACAGCTGTAGACCGTCAGCTATAAGGAGAAAGAAAATACTCCAGCCTCTTTCTTCTCAGTACTGTGACTACTTTTCACACTTTAAAGGTGCATGACGTAAGAATGACATCCTGTGGTCAAATTTGGTTACTGTAGCCCATTTCTAAACACACGAGTCACTTTCTCTTCTGTTCCTTCCGTTTCATGGCTGTTCCCAGCTACATCTCAGTGCCAGAAGATTCTAGATGACGAGTGAAGACGAGTCAGACACAGTTGATAAGTAGATAAATACATTTCACTGTAAAATCTAATTGTTGTAATTGAAAAAGTAGCTTGAGATAGTTTTAGAGCCAACTACTTTTTCTAATTCACCGTTAGCATCGTTAGCTCAACGTTAGCCTGCTTCACCTGATATTAGAGTAAAACAAAAAGCTGGCGTGGCTTCTTAGAGGTACAAGAAATAACTTCTGGGTCGCTCCTGTTATTGGCTAACACGCTGTCCACAACTCTGGAGTTTTTGCCGGCCAGTGTCGAATTACAAATGCCGACGCTGCAGACTCTGCAACCCCGCGGGCTCACAGATTGTAAACAAAGACCACGCCCCTCTTTGGCTATTTTGAAAGAAGAAAATCAGACAAGCCCTCAACTGGCTGGGAATTAAATCTGTTTCAGTATAACCGTCCATCCAACATGAATATTGAATTGTTTAGTAATTATTTCACTGTAGATTTCTTACATATTACTCCTTTAAAGGCAGACAAATTGAATACAAGACACATGTGAAGCAAATTAAAGGACACATGAATACATGTGTGTCTTTTTAGATGAGATTAGATCATTTTCCTCATATAAGCACTCTTATGAGGGTGAGTTACTCCAGGGTTGTTTGGTTCTCTTGACTCATTCAAGGTCTGCCGTTATACTCATGGTAAAATGATGATTGTCTAAGCAATTTTATTTACTTGTGTCTTTGTTAAGCTGGTGTCCATTAGAATAATCAGGATTGGGGGGAAAACATCAGAAGAAGAAACGACTGCGTGTCCAGATGAGCTAGGTCTGTGGGACGATGAGTCAACTTGTGGTCGCTGAAGCGAGTCGGAGTCCGGGTACCTGCTGCGCGCTCTCGCCGTCTCCTCTCTGTCCCTCCCTCTCTCAGCTCCAAGTCTCCGCGAGTCCTTCCCATCCGTTTTTCCTCTCTCATCCCATCCAAGCCTCTCTCCGCGCTGCTTAAACTTTCCCTTCAGGAAGCAGGTCTCAGCTGCTTCAGAAATGACTTAAACAGCAGTTTTTCCTTTGACATCCAAGGATTTTCTGTCGTGTTGATGATGGCTCGGAGCGCGTATTTTGCGCTCTCGACCGCGATGGATGGAAGGTCTCCCGTGCGTCCGCCCCGCGCCTCTGCAGCTGTGCTCGGGACGAACTGATCAGAAACCCGGCGTAATAAGGCGGCTTTGTGCGCTTTGCGTATCTCCAGTAAGACAAAAAAATCCCTGAACTGAAGTCATGGACTTAAAAGGCTAAAACGCGGAGGATACAGCCTCTAATCCAAACTACAAATACTGGACAACAACTGAAAGAAGTCGCCTGTCCTCTCTGGTGAGTAAACTCTAATTTAGCCCTGCCATGCATGAAGAAAGAGGACGAGTTTGGTGCGTCCTTGGGGTCTTTTGACACCGGATGGAGGTCGAATCTGTTGCTGGAGACGCATGGAAAAGATGGAGCAGGGGGAAAGTTGGTGATATTTCAAATAAAGTGCGGGATTAAATGAAACTTTGAGAATTTTGAAGGGGTCGAGTGAAGGAATTTGACAAATGAGCGTAATGGGATGGAGGGGATGTGGGGTCTAGCAGAGCAGCATCCGGAGAGCGCAGAGGGAAGTCTGTCACAGGTGGATGGAGAAAGAGCTGGAAACTGTTTTTAGATCAACTTCAGAAAAAAATGTATTTATTTAGGTTGGATAATGGAATAAAATACAATAAATAAGGTGGAAATTGTTGTTTTGCCTATGGAGATGTTTCCAGACGAGCTGGTTGCGTTTCTCTGAGAGGGTGTGGCGGCAGCGCTCAAGGTTTTTCTGCATCTCCCCCAATCAAGGGTGGGTGGGATTCAGGAACAAATGTCTGCACCAAACTGGGACTGAAACTCGGTGTCACCGCGCGCGCGCCTTTATTCAATGAGCGTCCGCTAATCCACTTGTCCCCAGGGAGGATTAGAGCGCACGGGACAATTCGGAAACTGATTTTTAAATTATTTATTTATTTTATCCTTGCTTTTGAAGAAAAAAAAGCACACAATCTGCTTTTTTTTCTGTTTTATATTTTTCCTTTGTCCATGAAAAGGAACCCACAAGTGGTGCGCGATATATTTCGAAGAGGGGAGGTAGAATTCTTTATCACTCATGAGGCTGGCGGTAATGTTTTTGCATGTGCATCTTTGTTTGCGAAATATCTCACGACCCTCTGAAAAGATTTGAATAGAACTTTGTTGGATGTCGATCAGAGGAATTTAAATTCCATGAACAGAATAAATAAACTACCCAACAGGAAGAGTATCAGAATATTTCTGCTGCTGATAAAATCTACTCTGACATATTAAAACACAACTAAACCGTCATAATACCACAGGTTAAAGAATGACTGCTGATTTTAGTAAAACTATGACGTCATCATTGGGTGAATCTAATGCTAATAAAGGCAACTTCATTCTAAGATGGCCGCCTCAGCTAATTCATTTTATCAAAGAAAAAATGGATGCAGCTCAAATAAGTTTACTGATATTAACCAACAGTGAAATAAGGTATCAGCTGAATCAATAAATATTCCATCAGAAAAGATTTTTCAAAATGGTCTGATAACAGCTGCATTTCCACGATACGAGCTCCTGGAGGTTTCTGGAAGGAGGAGAAGGTCGCTGGCTCGGTTCCCTCAGCTGTTGTGTCTCCATACAAATTTAGCCCTTTAAAACAGAAATATGGAGTTTTTTAGTTGACTGCACCACCTAGAGGCTGAAAAAGTGTACTGCACCTTAAGCAATTCTTCCCACTTTCATATTTATGGCAGAAAGCGACGCCTTTTGATTGTGAACACGCATCTAAGAAATGTCCATAAGAAATGTCGCCAAGTCATACTCAAATTCTAGTGCATTCTCCGTGATTGACATCTGTACGTAAGCAGATGTCTAACGCTATTGGCTAATGCTGAGCGACCCTCAGTTCAAATTGCATGGGGCTCTACGGGACAGGGGATGGGTATTGTCTACATTATATCACAGTACAGAGTAAAAACATCACTTTCACAGATTACTAAAGAATCGTAATTTATGGAAGGGGAAAACACCAGATTGCAGCTTTAAGAACTTTGCTAAGTCATCAGCAAATTGGGACCATTTCAGAAGTGAATGATGTCACTAATCATCACCCAAAGGTGCCCACAGCCGGACGGACATTAATAACGTTAAAGACATTTTCTTCCGTCAAAGTACGCCGTATTTTACGCTGTTCAGGGGACAGCGAGAGCAGGTGCAAAATCTGCCAGTATTATCTTCCACAGACCCAGCCAGCACACATAAGTGGGCACCATATGGGATCTATATGGGCAAGCCGTATGGGTCCCAACAGGGTTTGTCCACGGTGGCCCCACAGGGGTTTGCCGGTGATTGAGTCAAACCCTCTGAAAACCCATGTAGGGCCCGTTAAAATCTATGTGGGCAAAAATCTTTCTGGGCAAACCCCCATGGACAAACCCTGTTGGGACCCATATGGTTTGTCCATATAAATCCTACATGGTGCCCACCTATGTGTGCTGGCTGGGGAGTTACAACTAGTCAGCATGGTTAACCACGGCTACTCTACCGGGCTGGAAAATGACACGTGCATACCGTGAAGAGCTGGTCAAACTACCCAAAGTTCTGAAAGTTGAAACACGTCTTTTGTCTAAGACAATCCAACGTTTTCAAATTAAGGTAAAAAATGATCATGTTAAAAGTGTTTGTGGCCACAAAACGCATTGCTTCGGCTCTTGGAGGCTGCTCAAATTTCACCTGAGGGCCACAGATGACCCGCGGACCGCACTTTGGTCTAAGATGTTAAATTTGACCAAGGAGGATCATTTTTTCTAAACATGAGATATTTATTTTCAATTTTTCTGCCATCATCAGTCGGTCCCACTAGAAGGGATGTCAGAACCCTGGCATGAGTTGCAGGGCTGCATAGTTAGAAATTTAGAACCTGAAAGTATCTAAAACACTAATTTAAAACATGTTTATGATACAATAAAATTCAAAATCATTAGTAGAATAAGAAAAAATCAGTTTTTTTTCTTTTATTCATGGCATTGTGGATGCTTTAGCTCACTTTCTACCCTTGGTCCAATTTAACGTATCTCTCCCTTCACATCTTCCTCTCAGGGTCTCGGTTTAAATACGATTCAAGTTTTATTGCCGTGGAAATGGAAAGAAATATGGGCGAGACCTCTCAGTATGCATGCGTGTGTGCCTCGCACCACATCTGCCTCACCACGTTTCCTTGGCTTTTGCCTCCGTTTGATTTACTGGGGTTGTCACACTTCTCAGAGGCTGACGGTTGGATTCCCGCTTGTCTTCAAAGACCCTCGGTTCAATATTTCCACCATGCTCTGCTTCTAAGCCGTTGGTATTCTCAGCACGGAAACGGAATATTTCACCAGGGAAGTTTGTTTCTCAGGAGGGGGTAGGGCTCTGGTTAGCGCGTCACTTTAGATCTGTTATTTTTTTTATTCCTGTCACAAAACAAGGCGCTGTTGCTAATATTTTTAGAATCTTCGTTTCGAGGTTCCTTTGCATTGTTGAAGAAGACAGAGGGTTCTGGTAAAAAGACAAACATTCAGCACACGGGTAAAGGTTAGAGATGCGGGTTGATTTGTGATGGATGTTTGTGTCGGGTAAATAAAATAAAGCCCATTACTAGAGCTACAGCATGGGGGTTGGTGGGGTAGAACGAAGGAGCTTCGCCTCCTCACGTGCACAAAAACCACATTTGCTTGCTCAGAACCTCCACATTCATCAGTGACATGCATTATTAAATTTAAAGAATTCATCTCAGCAAGCTGGAAAAATGTTTTTCCCTGTTTGAGACTCGCTGAGTGGCTGCACAAGAAAAGGACGACAAGCGTAGGGTCAGAGAGCCTGAAAATAGAATTCCAGGTGAAGCCCAGAAATTGAGAGAATGAAATGAAACGTGATTAGATGTTGGGCGTGTTGTGCAGCCGGAGTGCAAACATCCATACAGGCAGCACCTCGAGGTGTGCATCATGAACACGTGTGATCATGATGATTATGTTTCCAGCTCCGGTTTGCTTTCACTCGCTTTATTTACATCTAAAATGATCCCTTGTTGTTACCGTTAGAAACCTGAGTGTTTTACTAATTTGTTCATTTCACGCAGGGCACAGCAGGCTACGACTCACAAGAGCAGCACCAACGGCTCATTGCTGCTCTCTGTTTCTCAGCAGAGGGGGAATGAAAGCCTGCAGAGGGGGGAGTGAGACCTCTTGAGGCGTAGCACTGCTAAGAGTTTGTCCAAAAAGTTGCTCCGTCTGTCGTTGGGTGCTTTGGGCAAAACACTGGATGAAGAGGTTTGGGTACTTGATAAATCTGGAGACAGAGTAAAGGAAGGTGAAGTTCTCAGGAGGAACAATGACTGTATAAATAAGATGGACGAACCCTTTGTGACATCACCCGTAGGTTTCTGAAGAGCTGAATTGAAGCCCAGTGGGAGGTACCCACTATCTCCATCTTTGCTGTGTAACGCGTCTCGCCACTCACAGAAAATACAAAAATGGAGCTGAGCGCAGGGCTGTGAGGGTGGGGGCAGATGATTGACACCCATCAATCTCTGAGCCGATGTAGCTACAAGCTAACTGAGCTAATCGAAGCTAACGGAGGTTGGTGGGCCCTTTTAGCCAGAAAACCACGGATAAGTGACTCTGCTACCATCTGCCTTTTAGGTTGTAACACTTTTAAAGGAACACTTGGCAGTTTTGGCTTGTTTTTAGCACCCCCTAGTGTCTGTTAGAGAAAGCGAAAGTAAAACTTATCTCCTCGCTGTGCGTTCGTCTTTTTAACACCTTAATCTAACTGCTGAAATGTCTCCTCAGCCTTCATTAGTGTCTGCAGGAGCGGTTCATCACTAAATCAAACAAATCAGCTGTGTTCACGATCTAAAACATGTAGGAAATGTGTCTGCTTCAGCACCAGGTATGTCAGCTCCACTTTACTAAGTCCAGCAGGGAGAGGACCACCACTCTGAAGTTGCAAGTGCGGTATTCTGGCCACAGAGGGCGGTGGGGGTCTGAGTGACATTTCATTAACCCTGTAAAGGGACATTTTAGCATATACTGGCTCAAGAACATGATTTAAAATATGAAACAATTGCATATTATGACTTTAAAGTGAGGCAGAGGCTGAGTCCTTCCCTGGAGCTAGCAGGAGGGCAAGCTGCTAGCGCTAGCAATCATAGTTGTCATGACTGTAAACTAGACCCATTAATCCTAAAATGCTTTTTGAACCAGGTTGTAAACATGTTTACTTCTGCTGTAAAGTTGGCATTTTTAACATGGGAGTCAATGGGAAGTTGCCCCTTTCTGGAGCCAGCCCCTAGTGGATGAGAGCGGTACTGCAATTTTTGTCACTTCCGCGTTGACTTCAGACTTGGCAGACAGAGTTTGCCCCTTGGTGAGGACGATATTTGTAGATCTAACATCTGGGTAAATCCGATTGAGACGTACAATTGTAGTTTTCTCTCCCACCAATGTTTTTAAATCCCTGCACGGTATGGCTCCCTCCTACATCTCCCAGCTGCTGACTGCCCATGTTCCCCCAGAACCATGCACTCTAGCTCCCAGGCCCTCTTAACCATTCCTAGATCTCGTCTCAAGACCCGTGGTGACAGGGCCTTCTCTGTAGCCGGACCTAAATTATGGAATAGCCTACCCTTGCATATGAGGACTGCACATAGCCTTGAGCATTTTAAATCTCTATTTTAGACACATATTTTAACTCAGGCGTTTGAGTTTTTTATATAAGTTTTAGTTTATTGTTTTTACTATTTTTCTGTCTGTTGATTTTATTTTAATAACTGTTTTTTACTGTTCATGTTTGTTGTACAGCACTTTGGGGCAGTATGAACTGCTAAAAATGTGCTATCAAAATAAACTTGACCTTGATCTGTTCTTCTTAAAAACCTAACCTGCCGAAGCTCAATTTAAGTCGAAGTTTTATATTTGTAGTTATTTTCCCAGGAAATGAGACATGACATGATAAAATTTGAAATAAAATTTAAAATATCTGAAAGGTAATTTTCTGAAATTTCTGTATTTCTCAATTGCAAAGTATTTTGGATGCATATTTTTTAATAAAAAAGAATAAAAGAGCATGCAAGCATCGCCACAGGTTAACTCTCCCAGAATTACCACAAGGACCAATTTGGTGTGCCACCCCAAAATTTTCTCTGGCCCCGTTTGGCCACCCTTATCAACATTTCTGTGGGCACCCCTGACTCTGAAATCATGAAGATGATGAAATATTTAAGTTTTTAATGTTTATTTCTAAAAACGAATGAAGTCAGAAGAGTTCAAATGGACCAAAATCATTTCTAAGTCTCTCCATATTGATTTTTGCCACGTGAGAAAATGAAACCGGCCTGATTGCTATGACACGACTCTTGTGTTGTCCTCCATATGAATCAGTCTTTAGCTCTCGTTTTTCCCATCAGCCACTGCCTCTGTGTTAAGTATGCAGACATGATTGCAGGCTCTGATTTGGTAATTCCGAGGATAGGGATTTCATTTGCCTGAATTGGCGCCGTCTCTACTGGCCCAGTCCCATGATATTAAAGCGTCAATCAGTCATGTGAAACAACAACAAATGGCGCACGCACCATCTGTGTAGACCTGTCAGCGGTGTGCAATGAAATGATCATGCTTTTGGAGCCGCCTCCAGGGGTGGGTTGGACCTACCTCTTCGGTTAAAAATTAATCTTTTTTGCTGCTGCAGGTTTTATCCTTTTAAAATGTGAAGCGAAAGTAAATAACATAGTTTTTCAGCCTGGTATCTCCTCATTGTAATGACAGCTTTGCATGAATTGCAACAATATTGGCTTTCTATGCAATAATTGGCTCAAAAAGCAACAAAAATCCAACTTTGGGATCCTTTAATCTGCCTTCATGGCCCATCTATGCCTCTGGTCTTTTAGATGAAGTTTTGAAACTGAATGCCCAACTGCTTTCAACATGTCCGTCCACTTTTTTCTTAAGATTTTCCAGAGATTCTTGATTTATTTAAAATGTCGGTCTGGTTCTGGAGTCAGCAGATATGATCCATTGCCTCTGGTGTGAATGGACCACTGTGATAGTAGACAAAGGAAGATTTCTGCTTTAGAATCATCATTGGAAAGATTGGACAGCCACTTTGAGTTAGCGTTGGCTTTCGGGCATATCCAAGAGTTTATACTGAGCAGGCTGGTTTTTTTAGTTTGAGGGGGAAAATATGACATAAAGTCAACTGTGGTCTTCTAATATTAAGCAATGTTGGTCTTTTGGGTCTTTAGGGAATGGAAAATAAGAGGAAATGGAAAATAAGTCTAAATATGGTCTGAATGAAAAGGAAAATTAAAGAGCCAAACATCAGACATATGTCACTCAATTTTTAAAGATGTGATGCCTCAGAAAGAAGGTAAAAGGGACTGTGACTCTTTATCCGCTATGACCTTTGCCGTCCTCTCAGCAGATTATGTACAGTTTTCCCTTAATCTTGGTGTTGAACGCACAAGGCCAGTCAGGGCAGTTTTAATCCAACACAATTCCATTTCCGCCCCTTGATGTGTAATTATACCCATTCTAGTGGTTTTACAAGAGCCTGCTTTTCATAGGTTAATACTTAATCTATAAGGCTCAAAGCTCCCATTACAGAGCTGCTGGGGGTATAAATCAGAGCCTATTGGATCACAGTATGAACACACTTCTAGGACTGGTTTAGATGGAAGCAGAAATTCCTTGGAAAATACATAAAACATGACCTAATTTTCAAAGAGGGTTAAATGAAAGATGAAATATTTGAAATTTAAATATTTAAGAATGATTACCTTTTATGTCCATCTTCTTTCATTTTAGAATATCAAAGAAGAGGAAAAAGGGCCTTGGGCTAAATAAATGTTAGTGGGTGCTAATATAAACCTTCTTTGGTGTCTCAGCTTGTAGCCATTTTCTGTAATCATCCGAAAGTCTGACAGTTTGTGTTTGATGGATTTTCTTCAGTTCCTGGAAATCTTTCTGTTGTGCTGTGATTATTGATCATCATTACATGGATTAATTTGTATTGGATTTTTCTTCAGATTCTAGATTTTTAGGTCAAGACTTTGGGTGTATCTCAATGTCAAGGCACCTTGGTAGGTGAAGCACCTTGCTTACGAGGACACTGTCCTTCCTTGGTCAAAGAAAACAATTAAATGGAACAGACTTACCTCACGTGACCGCGGCTGCCCGGAGCCCGCCTCTTGCTTACGCGCTCTGTTTACCTCCCACCCATCATAGTAGCATAGTAGCGTAGAGTAGTAGCATTCCTTCAGCCATGGAACTGGAAATGTTACTGCTCTTTTTCCATATCTTTGTGGACTTTCAGGAGTATTTTGCTATGAGTATGATCAAAAGTGGACCAAACATTATACCACAGGTGTGGAACTCTGGTCCTCGAGGGCTGGCATCCTGCACCTCTTTGTTGTTTCCCTGTTCCAACACACTTGATTTACCTGTACAGCAGCTCATCAAGCTCTCCAGAAGCCTGTTAATCACCTGCTGATTGAAATCAAGTGTGTTGAAACAGGGAAAACACTAAGATGTGTGGGATGGCGGCCCTCAAGGACCGGAGTTTGACACCCCTGCATTATACAAATAAAATGTATTCATTGTCCTTCCTTGGTAGAGGTAGAGCGGGTTGTCCAGTAATCGGAAGGTTGCAGGTTCGATCCCGGCTCCAGCCAGAGAATGCTGCTGTGTGTCCTTGGGCAAGACACTTAACCCGCCTTGCCTGCTGGTGGTGGTCGGAGGGACTGGTGGCGCCAGTGCTCGGCAGCCTCGCCTCCGTCAGTGCGCCCCAGGGCAGCTGTTGCTACGTTGTAGCTCATCCCCACCAGCGTGTGAATGTGTGTGTGAATGGGTGGATGACTGATTGTGTTGTGAAGCGCCTTGGGGGGTTGTAGAACCCTAAGAAGGCGCTATACAAATACAGGCCATTTACCATTTACCATTGTTCTTTTGTTATTTAAGGGACAAATTCGACTTTTATTTTCATTTTAGATCATTTAACCATAGCATAAAGCAGTGTTGTTGTCATGACGTAACAGATATGGTTCAGTTCCAATGCCTTCCTCGTCCTCCAGTACTCAGTAGATTGGACTTTCTTGTGTACTTGCCAAGAACGTACTTGTCAAGTACACAAGAAAGTACTAGCGTACTCTGGGAATGATAAACAGCCCAGGTCCCTCTTTGGTCTTTTTAAAAGGAGAAAAACCTCCCAGCCGGCTGAGAATGAAATGTGTGTTAATGTAACCTTCCTTCCAGCATGATTGAGACGTTAGACTGTTTTGTGATTATTTCACTGTAGAATTTTTACAAATTGTACCTTTAAAAATATTTTATGTTTCAAGATTTTAGATGCAAAAATTAGATTGACATGTACAAAGTATTTCATGTAAAAGTTGTTTTTTATTTTATTTTATTCAAAAAGTTTTTAAACTTTGACTTAATTGCTTTTGGATTTAGATTCATCTTCAACAAATTAGATTGATCCCATTTACTAAACCTTATGTACCAAAAAACACAACATAGTGTCTCAGAACTTTATTTTTTTTAAATAAATGATATAATGGCTTGGATATTATGTGGGTTACATGTTTAGTGCTTAAAAGGAGTTTAGAAGTAACATATTTTTCAAGTCATTGATGGAAGGATTACATTACATACTTAGTTTATTTTTTTTGGCCTAGAGCTGAATTGAGACAGTCTTGTTTGTTTTAACACATATTTTTAATGAACACCTTTAAAGATTTGTAATTAGTGTTATTTGTTTAAATTAGAGCTCTGATACGTTTGAGCACCAGTCCTGTATCTGTAACACAAGCCCATCGTTAATGTACTGTGACTAAACGTACAGTCAACAATGACTTCAGAGAAAGGCCAAATGCAAATCTTGACATTAGAATTCTCAGTTGGAAGAACAGTTAGAGTGTAGAATAACTTCATTATCTGGAATGACTGAGTAAACAAGATCAGCTTATTTGAATTCACGTTTTAGCCAGCCTTTGCATTTTTATACCTCCACAACCTCAGGTACAAAGCAACCGTGACTGCAGTTCAATTAAAAATACATAATTTATGTCAGGAATAAGCTGAATGTCTCCAGGGAAAATAGACAAGAATAAAACAAATGCATACATCCTATATGGACGTAGATTTTAGAAACATAAATATATCACCACTTTCCCCTCATACATTTTATTGAAATAAACTTTTAGAGTTTGTAGCATTATCAATCTGTTCTCAATTTACACCAAAAGAAAAATAAACAAACATTTTAACATGTTTTAACAAAGCTCACACCTCCTTTGGCTGCTCTTCGTTTCAGTTTGCTGCTTCCAACGACTAAAGCTCACTACCTACATTCCATTATATACCTTCAACAATTCATTACGATCAAGTTTCTGATCAATGTGCCTGCTTCTGAGTGCCTAAAGATTGTTTTAAGTCTGTTTTGATTGCTTGCACATATTGTATATGAGAACAGTCTTATATGTCTGTTTTTATCTTGTTTGTTTTTATCTTATCTGTCTGTTCTTTGGCATAAAGCTACTTGTGTCTCTGTTGCTGCTGTCTCTTGGCCAGATTGTCGTCGTGAATGAGAATGGGTTCTCAATCGACTCATCTGGTTATATAAAAACAAGTCAGCTACAAAAATTTCCACCATTTACATTTTTTTTAGCGAATTAATTATTTTTTCAATATTAAATTTTAAAAAACTTATAAATGTGTCCCTTGTTTTGGAACCGTCCCTTAATAGACTGTGAATTACTATAATGATTCATTCCTAAGATCGCATAATTTGATGTTTTAGGCCTTTTGGGAAAATAAATTCCTCATCCTGTCTTTGAACTATATTCCTTTAAACTGTTTAATCAGTCCTCAGTAATAGAATATAGTAATTTACCAAGAAGGATTCAATATAACACATTGAGTTATGATGAGAAAGGAGAGCCATAGTGCAGAACTCTCTACCAGTTGGGTAATAAATAAAACAGAACTTTGGTTGATTTCGGACTGGCTTTGGCAAAAACTCACTTCTGGTTAGGTCCTTCTAAAAAATCTGAACCAAACACAGAAATGATGCAAGCCTAGACCAATAGATGGTGAAACATGGACAAGAGCTAACAAACCTGAAATGTGGCAAGAACAAAAACACAAAACTATCAAAGAAGGTCCTGAATTACATCAGGAAGATGGCCTCTAACACTGAAGTACTGACAGAATGTCTCAGGAAGAAGAATCCAAGAGCAACAAAGAAAGAGAACCATCATAGAAGGACAAGGGCCTGCACAGCATGTACCAGCATTAAGGAAGTGGTTGATTGAAATAAATCCTACCTAGGGCTGGAGGGGCCTGGACTAAAGGACGATACAAATCATGGAAGCACAAGGTTCAAGGTAATCGTTATTCTGCCTATGGGACAAATATTGGTACAGCCAACAGCAAGCACAACAATAGATGAAGCGAGTTCAAGTTTGTTTAAGTTGTACTAAGGTGAATTACATATAAAACCAAATGGAAGCATCTTAAACTCTTTAGCTAAGGTGTAGCTGGGGTATGGACTGGAAGTCAAAGTAGAAGGCTGCACCAAGGGTGTTGGAGAATGATGGTGTGAAGATTCTGTGGGGCTTTCAAGAGAAACGGCTAGCGGCAGATTAACTGGACACTTTGATGGTTGGAAAAACTACAGAAAGCAGTGGTGATAGATGTAGTGTTCCCAAATGACACTACGGTGAAGAGGAAGGAAAACAAGCTGAGAAACACCAAGGGCTTAAAGATGGAACAGAGAATTGTGGAAAGTCCAGGCCACTGTAGTACCTGTGGTCATCGTAACACTTGGGGCTGGGAGAGTGGCTCCAATAGATTCAAGGTACAACCTCGGAGATCTCTGCCCAGAAGAGAGCGGGTCTAGGAACAGCTAAGAAACAATTCTAAACCCTAGTGATAAATGGTGCAAAGCAAGTCTGGTGGTTGGTGCATTATCCTGCTGAAGGACCAACAGCATTACTAGACCTTTGGACCATTTGTAAGAAATTAGCAAGATCAACCACTGGTACATCTTGGTCTTCTTGGATCTTCTACACAGTCATTGAACAGTCTGAATTGAATAGACTACTCTGGTATATTCTAGTCTTGTTCATGCTTACCCAAAAATATTTAAGTGTGATTATAACATTACCAGGAAATGGAGTTCCATTAGAAGTCTAATAAAAAGAAGGCCTGGAAACACGACATCTTTGGCGATATATAGTTTCCTACTTAAAATCTGAGCTGATACTCGTCCATCCTGCTGTTTCACTGCTGCTCCCTGCAGCTTCCTTTGAAATCGTATGTAAGTGTGAGGTAAAGTGCGAATTACATCCCACACGGCTCCGTGCAGATTCTCCTCGCTGTGCACCGTGGCCACCACTATCTGTTCCTATTCATAAGCACCTGTCTGAGGGCAGTTATTTTACAATTTCCTTTCTGTTTGATCTGCCTTCAACTCTCCTCTGTGGGACCGTTGCTCGAGAGATGAGGAGGTTTTGGGGGACTTAGAAGAACAGGGGCTTGGGGGAAGGGGGAGATGAGAATGTGGGGGGTAAAAGGGAAATGTGAGAAGAAAAGAGACATAAGAAGGTAGTTAGAAGTGCATGAAGATGGGTAAAAAGTACCTTGTTTGTGGTCAAGTCAGAGCTAAAAGTCAGGAATACCCTTCGAGGTGACATATAAATACTAAATCATTTGCAGATGGGTTTGTAACTGAACTTAAAGCAAAAGTTTGGGTTGTTTGAAGCGGGATTTCATGGAAAAATGCCTTTAAAAAAGCTTTTTTAAAATAAAGTTTGGCTGTAAAGTCAAAAATTGTCTTTAATCCAGTTTTGCAAACAAACTTTTCAAATAAACATTTCACCTTTCCTCACAAGATAACGGATAATATCTGTTCATAAATTTCTATATCCGTGTACATTCTGCATTTCATCTTAGTCCAATCTGACAAAGTGAGCCTAATCTCAAAGGGAGTCTCTGAAAATCCAATGAAAAAAAGGAAGAGAAGAATGCATGTATTGATTTTTAAGTTATTTATCCATTTGTGCTATTATGTAGAAAGCAGTCACTGTCAGGAGGGTGTTGGTGTCTTCAGCTGCATAAATGAATGGTTCAGAAGGGACTGTGTGATGCAGAACGGGACATGATAGCTGAGCTGTCCCACCTGCAGTGTTTTTTAAAGAAAAGAAAGTGGTTCCTGTGTGTAATCATGACAGCACCGTGCTCCAGTCATTCATTCATCTACACAAGAAAATTCCTGACACTTCGTTAAAAGCAGCTGTGATACAAGTGTGTACATGCTTCCTGTGTGCTTTAAATTAAAGGAAGTTTGCCAAGAAATTTGGTCATGACAGACATGTCCTTTACTTGAGCACCACTCAGCATTAGCCAATAGCGTTAGCTGCTTACGTATAGAAGTCAGTCACAGAGCGTGCGCGAGAGTTTGCGGAAGTACCTAGACTGATGCTGATATGGCAACATTTCTCATGGACAAGTAAGTCTTTAAACAATGTGTTTTTGCTGTGTTGACCAGCTAGAGGTGCGCATTCACAAACGAGAAGGATTGCTTTGAGTCATAATCACAGAAGCAACGGAGAGGGGCTTAAGGTGCAATACATCTTTCCACCTCTAGATGGTGCCGTCTGGTACACTGTAGTGTAAAGCGCTTTGGAGTCCTCTGACTCTGATAGGCGCTATACAAGTGTGGGTCATTTATCATTTATCAAACTCTGAGCTGATGTAGCTATGAGCTAACTGAGCTAACCGAAGCTAACGGAAGTTGGTGGGTGTTTTTAGCCAGAAAACAGCAGTTGGGAGACTTTGCTACCCTCTGCCTTCTGGGTTGTAAGGGCTGGAATATACTTGCTTTTTAATGACGTGTATGCATGTTTAAAATGGCTGCCACACGTAGCTTGCGTTGATTTGAAGCGTGTGCACATCCCCCTGAAATTAACGCGACACAACGCGCCCTGAACGCTGTAATATACGAGTAAGCAGTAGGAGGAGTTGACAAAACGAGTGAGACACACTCACCATGGTGACTCCATCTTTGGTTTAGAGGTCTTTCACGCCATCTACGATACCACTGCTGTCTTTTTTTCTGCCGTATTCTCAAAATGAACCAGTTACTGATTTCTTTTATTGACGCCATGTTTGTTTTGGTTGCCCCGGCTCTCTATCCAGTCTGAGTACTCTCGTGTGCCCCCTAGTGGAACACTCCGGTACTACATGCAGCACAGCGCTGTGTAGCAGCAAGTATATGAACAAAGATGTAGCCTGCTGCCTGCGCCAACGCGAGGTTAAACAGCAAGTATATTCCAGCCCTTTCACTTTTAACGTGAGGCCGAGGCTGAGGTCTTCCCTGGAGCTAGAAGGAGGCAAGCTGCTTGCGCTAGCATTGACGGCTCATTTGCTACCTGTCAATCAAAAGGACACACCCCTAATTATTCATGATTTAAAGTCCTGATTACATCTAAATGGATGAGCTACAAAAACATTCAACCCCCCAGAGTTGTCGTGATGGTAAACTTGACCTATTAAACCTAAAACTCTTGATTTCTGCTGTAAGTTTAAAACTGATTACCGTTTGGGTTCAGGTAAATGCAAGATGACTACTATTTACACATGCAAAAAAAACCTACAGATCTTTGCATAAATAACCAATAAATATGAAAATGACAGTAATCAGATGGTTTATAAATGAGCAATTGCATAAACAGATACTTGTGAAGCTGGAGTTGATGGAGGTCATTTATTTTATCTGAATGTGGACTAGCCCTGTCAGAAGTTATCTGTTATTTCTCTACACTGACGTTGTTCAAAGAGCTTTCTGCAAGAGACATTCATTTGTTTAGAACAATTACACAGAAATTAATTTGGGAAGATCTGACCTATAACTTTAATCTTTGTTGCTGTATGGGAAACTTTCTTAAGCAGCAAATGCATTCATGTTTTTGCTTTAAATTTTACATATTGCTTTAAACCCGTGACTGTGTTGTGTATTCCACTCATTTACACTAATTTTATATAAGATGGGGAATCTGGGATCACTTAAAGACCTGCTAATATGCTTTTTTGGAGTCATTCAAGGAAGTTTCCAGGAAATATCCTTTGTTGAATCTTACCCCCCTGGTGTTTGTTAACTTCTAGAGAGATTTCACTTTATTTTCATTAAGGGATGCAGCTTTTGCCACTTTGCCCTGTCCTCCTCCTCTAGCTCATTCTTCTCCATTCTCCACATTAGTATTCAGACCCTTAATTCAGGACTGGTTTGGAGCCCCTTTGGCAGCAATTACAGCTTCTTGGCTTCATAGGAAAGTGTCTACAGGCTTTGCACATCTGGATTTGCAGCATTTTATCCCAATCTTCCCAGCAGATCCTGTCAAACTCTGTCAGACTGGATGGAGAAAAACAAAAATCAGTAAACTGCCAACCCGAGGTACGGTGTGTTCACGGAGGTTTTGATTGAGCTGCTCAAGGACAGGCATGGAATGACCCGAGGCCGTTGCGCTTTAGTTGGCTTTATGCTTTGGGTATTTGCTTTGTGTGAAACTAAACCTTATCCTACTTAATTCTGATGAGCCAACCTTTACCTTGGAGGTCTACACAATTGGCTAAAGGTCTTTCTCGTGAGAAGAGACAATCGTTTTTCTCATCCTCTCAGGGTCTTTTAAATGCTGTTAAGCAGAATCTGTTTCTTTTCTCCACGCCGACATAAGCCTTACAGTTGAGTTTGTGCTGCGTTGGCGATCTTTAGGACTTCTGAAGCCATGTTAGGGTAAACGATGGGTCCCAGCTCACCTCTTCTCTTGCTTGATTACTCATTTTTGGCTGAATGAGCAACTTTAGGATGAAAATAGGCCACTGGGGCACCTGAGAAACACTGATTTAGAAATGCTACAGTAAATAACTCTGGCTCTTCTGGTTAAGGTGGTTAGAGGTCGTCTTATTTTTTAAGTTTGGTTTAAATAACTTTAATGACGCAGTGTGAGTGCATGTTCAGTGTTATTTTGTTACGGACACATTTTCTTGAACAGCTAAATGAGATAAGATCAGAACGCACCTTCAAATCTTAGACTAAAATCTGTCCCTGGATTTTCTTTGCAAAAATAGAGATCTATTCAACAAAACATTCACACAGCATTACACGCCATGCCTGAGACACCTTCTCCTCGTCTCGCTATGACTCCTGAACAGAACAAGACATCAGGGGGGCTGAAGTCAGACCTCTGAGCTGCCAAGTGAGGTAGTGACTGTGCTGCATGCCGGCCTCGCTGTCTCATGGTGTGATACGATGACAGCCAGCCATGGGATTTAGAATAGGACTCCACGTCAGCGCCATTGATTTACACTCCCTGCCTCCTTTGGTTCAGCAATGGCAGTTTCATCGATGAAAGCTCATGTCTTTGTGAGATGCTGCCGGATTGATTGGTGATTTACAAACAGTCAGAGGCAACTTAAAGGGGGAGTCTCCTTTGTAGCCTATTGCAGAATGTGTGTGTGTGTGTGTGTTCAACTACGATGGTTTACTAAAACCCGTATCTCACTCACCAGTGGCTAGTTGAAGACACAAAATTGAAAAATAAAACGGTAAATGGCCTGTATTTGTATATTGCCTTCTTAGGGTTCTAGAAGCCCCCCAAGGCGCTTTACAACACAATAAGTCATTCACACGCTGGTGATGAGCTACAATGTAGCCACAGCTACCCTGGGGCACACTGACAGAAGCAAGATTGCCAAATACTGGCGCCACCAGTCCCTTCCACCACCAGCAGGCAAGCCTTCTCCAGACCTGGCTGTACTCCTTTTGCTTTAGCTTAGCATAAAACACAGTACGTAAATGGATCTAACTAGCATTGTGAGTAAAAATGTCCTAAAGCCAAAATCAAAAGGAGTACAGCCGGGTCAGGAGAATAACTGGGCTGGTTAAGAAATGTTTTTTCCCACTTATCTAACTCTGGCAAATATATCAACAAACAAATTTTCATTTTTGGGTGGAATATCCCTAGAGCGTTGTTATGATTGCTAGAACCAAAGATTTTATTTGGCTGATCAGGTATTAAATTTGGTACACAAAGTGAAATACTTGGGCCACGTAATCAGAGATGATTTATGTGATGATGATGATGACGATTTATGTGATAGTGATGATTTATGTGATAGTGATGATTTATGTGATAGTGATGATTTATGTGAGGATGATGATGACGATTTATGTGATGATAATGATGACAATGATTTATGTGATGATGATTTATGTGATGATGATGATGACGATTTATGTGATAGTGATGATTTATGGGATAGTGATGATTTATGTGATGATGATGACGATTTATGTGATGATAATGATTTATGTGATAGTGATGATTTATGTGATGATGATGATGACGATGATTTATGTGATATTGATGATTTATGTGATGATGATGATGACAATGATTTATGTGATGATGATTTATGTGATGATGATGATGACGATGATTTATGTGATGATGATGATTTATGTGATAGTGATGATTTATGTGATGATGATGATGACGATGATTTATGTGATATTGATGATTTATGTGATGATGATGATTTATGTGATGATGATGATGACGATGATTTATGTGATGATGATGATTTATGTGATGATGATGATGACGATGATTTATGTGATGATGATGATGATGATTTATGTGATATTGATGATTTATGTGATGATGATGATGATGATGATGATTTATGTGATAATGATGATTTATGTGATGATGATGATGATGACGATGATTTATGTAATGATGATGATGATGATTTATGTGATATTGATGATGATGATGATTTATGTGATGATGATTTATGTGATGATAATGATTTATGGGATGATGATAATGATGAAGATATACCGCTCCAATGCAGCAAAATGTGTGCTCAAGCAAATATGCAGGTGAGAAAGTTTTATATGTGTACAGCTGATGTTAAGACTGAACTTTATAGAGCTTATTGTTTTCTTTTCTACACGACCCACTTATGGTGTCGTTTTAAGAAGGAGAAAATGAGAAAGCCAAAGGTGGCGTATAATGATGCTTTTAGAATTCTGTTAAAACTGCCAAGGTTTAGCAGCGCCAGTCATCTGTTTGCTATGCACCGTGTCTCTGGATTTGAAGCTGTAAGGAGAAATTTTATGTACAAATTCATGTGTAGGTTGAACAATTCTGTTAATGAGATGGTTTAGGTTTTAGTTTCACCAAAACTTAGTGACACCAGTCATCTTTTTATTGGAAGCATTGGATTAGATTTCTGTATGTTTTTTAAAATTTCACTGTCTGTTAATTTTATGTATTTATCTTTTAGTCTTTTTTTCAATCTTGATTCAGCATCTCCACCTTTTAGTTTCTGTCTTATTCTTCTTTTTCCATCTTTTCCTGTCATTTCATTTCTTTAGCTCCCTCCTTGAGAAAGGCTTCCTTTGAAATTTCTCTTAGTTTTATTATTGCCTTCATCCCACCATTCCTTCTGAATATTTTTTGGAAATCACACACTGATAAACATTAAATCTTGACTGTACTTGCGCTTCTTTTGTGCTTTTAAGCCTTTGCTGCATCTCTGTTTACAGCCTTCCTGTTTGTAGACTCTGTTCTTATTGAGGATGGTTCTACTTGTTTTCTTAAAGCTTCATCCTCTGCCAGTTTTCTTCTTTCCATGTCTTCTTTTCCTTTCATCTATCCTTAAATCCATATTCGACTCTTGTTCATCCTGTTGTTTTTTAAGCTCACGTTTAGTGTTTTTTTCTTCCTTCGATGTCTACATGCCTCTAGTCCTCCCCTTCAATGGTGTTTTTCTAATCCCTATTGTTCTTCATCCCTTCTTTGCTTCTATCCTTCCTCCCCCACACTTACTTTCTGTCAAAAACTCGTCCCCCACAGTGATTTAACTCCACCAAAGAGTTCCCACATCCTCCTTGCTTTGTCGAAGACACCCTTGCATCACTTTCTTCCATTTTACACTGGTTGTCTCTTCCTCCTTTCATCCACATCCCTTTCCTCCTCTTCTTATTTCTTCTTCACTGCCTTTTTCATTCATCCTCTTCTTTTTTCTCCTTCACACACGCGCGCGCGCACACACACACACACACACCCACACACACACACGGTCTCTGGGTAGTCCTCCTTTGAAGGTGATGTGCAGAAGGGGATTTGTCTGTTCCACTAGTGTCTGACAGTTTGACACACACGTATACACTCCAGCTACCATATATGCTACCGAGCCCAGTTTACCTGCTGAAATTCTGTTTAGCTTGTCATTTTATCAACGTCACCACTCCTCCACCTCCTCCCTTGTTTTCCCAAATACTCTGCCTATCACACTCATTAAAGAGCCTAATGTGCAAAGAACGGCGCTAAGCCTGCGAGATTAGAAAGCTCCGCCTCCCACTGAGTGCCTGCCAGACTGTACTCGGGGTAGCACCTTTCCCTCCAGTATTAAACTGTGATAATAAAACTCGTCTAAGCCCGCTAAGGCGAGGCTATTAATCAAAGATAATTAACCTTTGATGATGTCACCAGCACACGCTGATGCACAGATGAATTTATTGGGACCATCTCAGTATGAAGTACTGTGTAATTAGCTTTTGCATTGATTTCCTTGTCACAGTAAGATAAAGGCTATTGGGGGACCTGTTCTTTAGAGGAGATTTTAGTAAAGAAGGCAGGAAGAACCACTCAGAATGTGATGAACTGCTGAACAAGTGGTTTCATTGTATAGAAATTCTTCATGCACAGCTGAAACGCTGAGTCCCTGGGATCAGCAAGCTGCAGGTAGGGCGAGTAATCGACTAAAGTCTAGATGAGTAATACATCTGGAAAATCTGCCAAGGGAGACGAGACGCAGACTGATGAGAAGAGCTTTAGATGTCATCTCCATTGATGAATGTTAAAATGGTCTTGAAAGGACATCTGTATGAATCCATCTGACAAAGGCTACATTGAACCTAAATATTCTGTTAGAAAACATGTTAACGTATTCCATTATTTGGTTGTTTTACCTTCTTGCTGCACGGGGCCGCGATATACGCGATATCTTATCAGATATTCCTACCGTGTGTGGTGTGGTCTGCTCAGGACGCAGAGACCGCTCCAATCATAAATCCAGGCTTTTGAACGTTTTGGATTGTCTTGGTCCAATTTTTGAGGACAAACCAGTGTGCTGCCTGTTGAACGTGATTTCTGAAGTATCAGAAAACAAGGTGACGGAAGCGTTTTTTGCACGGTTTTGTCAGATCTTCGGATCATTATTATTGCAGATATTTGTGGTAAACCCTTGAACAAATCTATTGTTCAGGTTGGCTCATCTCCAGTTGTTGCAGAACTTCTTGCCATATTCTCTCCTTTACCTCAGAACTCCTTCAACCCCACCTCGCAAATGACAGAACTAACCAAGACTGACGTAAATCAATGGGATGATTTTATATTCAAAACCTGTCCGGCATTAATCCAGCCTTCTACGTGTGTTTCTCACCTGGGTTCCTGCCATCCACACCTATTTGGAATCACTCACTCATTATCGTACCTGCAGATCTTCACTAGTGTTGTGGGGAGCCGGTGTCTTACGTTCAGTAGTTATTGGTTGAGAGACTTAGAGAACCCTGGGAAGGTCTCCAAAGAATCACAGAGACAAGCAACAAGTCACTCACTCACACACACACACACCTAGGGACAATGTAGAGTCTCTAATTAACCTGACATGTATGTTCTTGGTCTTTGGGAGGAAGCTCAAGTACCCGGAGAAAACAACCCATGCTTTGTGGGTTGGTATAATCCCCTACCAGATTCTTGAAAGTTTTAGGTGATTCCAATGATTTTAGTATCATTTAGTGCAGCAGTACTCACTCCTGGTCCTGGAGAGCTCGTATCCAGCATGTTTTAGCTTTAACTCTGCTTCAACACTCCTGATTTTAATCAGCAGGTGATTAACAGGCCTCTGCAGGGCCTGATGAGCTGCTGCACAGGTGATTCAACCACTGAATTAGGTGTGTTGGAGTAGAGGAACAGCGAAAACATGCTGGATACCTACCAGCTCTCCAGTACCACTGGTTTAGTGCTACAGCAGTAGCTCAGGAGGTGGAGTGGGTTGTCCAGTAATCAGAAGGTTGCAGGTTCGGTCCCGGCTCGCACCAGAGAATGCTGCTGTTGTGTCCTTGGGCAAGACACTTAACACGCCTTGCCTGCTGGTGGTGGTCGGAGGGATCGATGCCACCAGTGCCTGGTAGGCCCCGCCTCTGTCAGTGTACCCCAGGGCAGCTGTGGCTACATTGTAGCTCATCACCACCAGTGTGTGAATGGGTGGATGACTGATTGTGTTGTGAAGCGCCTTGGGGGGTTGTAGAACCCTAAGAAGGCGCTATAGAAATACACATTTCCCATTTACCATAGTGTTAAAGCAGCGAAACATTACCCAAAGTACCTGAATCAAGGTTCCTTTGCCTGCTTCCTTCTTTCGTTTAGATACTAAAAAGTAGTCGTCTAATTTGAGTCAGACATTTTGCCATCATACATAATAAATGCTCATTTGGGATTGTTTTTTATTGCTTTTCCTGCCAAGCTGCACTACCGTAGAGCAAAATAGTTTTCATGAAACAGTAAAATGCGTAGGAAAAAAGGCCTTTGTGTTCTGGCAACCATTCCTGGATGGATTACATTTTAATAAGGCTTAAAAACTTAACATATGGCTGTGTATTCACTTTAACTGAAATGTTGGATTAAAGGGTTTAGCTATCTATCCTTACGTCGTCTTGTCTTAAACATCTAACAAACAGCTTGAAATCTTATGAAATGTTCCATTTTCCCCCCAAAGAACCGAGTGTGTGAGGCGAGCAAAGCGCCGATGACTAAAAATCCCACAAGTCAAATCCCTGCTACTTTTGTCCCTCAGACAGAGCAAAGCAAATGCTCACGGAGTATCTGGATGAGCTTAAGAAGATTTCAGCTTTTGCTTCAGATCTTTGGCAGTCTGCTGCACAGCTCTGTGGCCTCTGCTCTGTGATGTGTGAAGACAATCGGGAAGTGTTCCTGCCACTGCCTGAGCTCTCTTAGCAGGAATTACAAACACAAGACGGATATTCATTGTCTTGTGTTTTTGACTGTTTGGCTTGACTGAATATTGTGTGAAATTTACACTATGAAAGCATTCAAACACTTACGATTTTACACGTTTAACAGTGCATACGGTGATGCTGATTAGTGTTGATCAATGGGACAGAGTGTTTTCTTGTTCCAGACATTCTCCAAACGTTTATATAGGTCACATTTCACTTCCATAAATGGAATGAAACTAGTCAGAGAGCATCCCATTTTTAGAAAAGGATACTATTCAGAAAACGGTAACTGACCTAAACTTGAATAGTGAATCTTGCACAACAACGGCACCCTCAACACAAATGGAGATTGGGTTTGAAACGTGCATTCATTGGTTACCTTAATAAATCATGTATACATCTACAGAATGGTAATAAAATATACCTGTAATGGAAAATATATTTTACAGCAGATTAGATGAAACACCATATAAATACAAGGACACCATCTATATATAAAGCCTTGCTATTAGGTTTATAGTCTGCCTGAGTACTTGGCTAGAAAAAAGAAAATATGTGAACAGTCGGGTAAGAACTACATGAATCAGCAGGAAAAACCTGGGAAAATGATCTGAATTTTTTATATATTCACATCCAGTGTGAACTCCTTGGTATGTAAAGCAACTTTTGGCTGGTTTAAAACCTTCTAGAAGATTCAACATCATCAGGACACAACAGTGAACTTGTGCCAATTCTTGTTTAAAAGAAAATTTTACATTTACATTTTGAAGAGCTGAATTGAAGCCCAATGAGCGGTTCCTGCCACCGCCATTTTGGCCAGGTCACGTGTCTCGTTGCTCCCAGAAAATACAAAAATGGAGCTGAGAGCTGTGAGGGTGGGGGCAGATGATTGACACCCAATAGACAGTGTAGCTACGAGCTAACTGAGCTAACCAAAGCTAACGTAGGTTGGCAGGCGTTTTTGGCCAGTAAACTGGTTGAGTAACTCTGCTACCATCTGCTTTCTAGGATGTAACACTTTTAACGTGAGGCCGAGGCTAGCAGGGGGGCAAGCTGCTAGCGCTAACACTGATGGCTCATCTGCTACCTGTCAATCAAAAAGATACACCCCAAATTATTCATCATTTCAAGCTTTAATTACATCTAAACTGATGAGTTACAAAAGAAATCACCCCCTCAGAGTTCCCATGATGGTAAACTTGACCTATTGAACCTAAAATGTTTTATTCCTGCTGTGAAGTTTGCATTTTTAACATGGTAGTCAATGGGAACTTGCTCCTTTCTGGAGCCAGCCCCTAGCGGATGAGAGGGTAACTGCGATTGTTGTCACTTCTGTGTTGGTTTCACTTTTGGCAGGTAGAGATTGCCCTTTGATTTCACATTTCAAAGTTGGTGCCATCACATTCTTACTTTCTGTACTCTTTGTATCAGATTCAACTTCTGCATTGGTCTTGTGATATGTGTGGATTTAATAAAGGAATGCTAGATCAGATCATGCTCAGCCCTCTGCTACAACATTTTAATTCACTAAACATGAGTACAGACACTTTATTGCATAGAAAGCCCAACATTTCTGACATTGTATCTTTTAAAGGTAGGCGGATCATTGAATGATAGCGTTGGTCATCAGGTTTTAAGGCTTATTCATAAAGCTGGAGTGCTACTGTAATTATCAAAAATGTATTTATTATTACATTTATAGTCAAAGATGTTTTCAAACCAAAATGTAATGAAAAACCTTCCATCTGCTTTCTTTACAGACATAAAGAAAAACAAACAATACCACAAAGACAAAAAAAAAAGTCATTCCAATTCACTTTTCTGCTTCAAATCAAAGTGTCATGTTTTTCATCCTTTGGATTCACAAAAAGGAACCAAGGGCAATCAGAGAGGGAGAGAGAATAGCACATATGGCAATAAAAGAGAACAACTTTGAGTTACGCCAAGGGCAATAAATCAAAGAAAGACACAATAAATAACAGAAATTAGGAGGAAATTGAAACAGATGAAACCAAACATCACCCAAGGTCTTCTCAAAGTAACATCTGTTTGACAGAGAGTGAATCAGACCCTCCAAACTAAAACCTCACTGCAGTTTCCTGAAGTGGGTGATTTATCCAAAAGGTGAAATGAATATAAAACTAAGCTGCTGTATTTGTAGACATGTGTAGGCAGTGGTTAATATTATAAGCAGGCTCTGACACAAGTGAGCTCTTTGTTTTAATATGCTCGTATCATTATGTAATACCCCACACAGTTATTTGACATATGCTGTTAATTTGCAGATTCTCATTTAACATTTCATTTGTTTAGGCTGAAATAGATCAAATTAACAATAACAGTAATTAGATTTAGAATAAAGACTTTATTGATAGGCTATGATTAGAGTTACTGTATGTTTTCATAGTTTTTAGCTTAAAATGGTCATAGCAGATCCCCTGGAATGTGTTTTTGTGGAAATGTTTTAAAGAATTAGTATCTTTGTTGAAGTGTTTGACCAAAGTTTGGAGTAATGGATTAGTTCTGACAGGATCAACATGCTAAGTGCTAGCATGAAGGAGCTAAAGTAAAGTGGAGTTCAATTCTGCTGAAATTGTGTCTCCAAAATCTAGAGCAGGTATGTCTAAAGTGTGGCCCAACGTTCATTTTCTGCCCTCTTAGGGTGATTTTGTACGACCCCCACTTGCCTTTCTAGAATGGTGGAATGGTATCTCTCAGCAGACTTTTAGAAAATTTTTATGTTTATATTTTTAAAAATATGTCTATTTTAGGTCTTTTGTGAACCTTTTTAATTTAAAAAAGGTCTCAAAAATCACCATAAAAAAATTTTTGCTTTTTTTTTTTTAAATAAAAAAATGTTTTGGGGGGCCATGCAAAAACGTTTGAATTGATGATTTTAGCCCTCGTCCTGAAATGTTTAGACACACCTGTTGTAGAATTTCATGGTATTGTTTAATGCAATTGTTTAAAACATTATGTAACTAATAATTTTTTATTACATAGCAAACTACTCAGAGTTTTGTGATAATTTGGTAGCGGAAATAGCAGCTAGCTAGCTTGATCCTCGCGGAATGCAAAAATTGAGCTAGTTGTTTTAAGCTAGCAACAGTTCACTTGGTCTTGGCCATACTCGGACCTGCTGTTTGCTCACCAACCTAAGTAAACTTTTTGATTTTTTTTTTTTAACAACATTTGAACTCAGTGGCGGGTGGCAGCTGGGGAAATAATTCTTGGTGGAACTATGTGTGAAAATAAAAACATAATACACAATAAAAATGTACCTTTTTTTCTTTACATTTGGACATTTCTTTGGCCATGGCATTTCACCTTTACTTCGAATGTATTATTTTTTCTTTTTTTCTCAACATGTTGACTTTAAGCTCGCCACCACCTCCTTATTTTTCCAATGGCACTAATTCTCCGTTGTATCTGCCTGCCAAAAACTGGCCACAATATAATAAAAAGATTATGAGCCATAACCCAGAAGTATATTTTCAGCTCATCTGAGCGTGAACGTTGGCTCTAAGAGTGGAATTTCCTTGGCAGTTTATGAAACAAAATGCACAATAATAGTTTTTTTTAATTCAGACATTCCACTTATTGAAAATAAATTTTGTTAAAACAATACTGTATTTGGCAGCAGATGACTAAAATTCCTCCCCGTTCAGTTCTGATGATAACTTTGGCTGTAAGGGTAAAGATTTATCGATTTAAAATTGGCACATGCTTGCCTTCTCTCATAATCTTTATCTACTTTCTCAGGTATTGATTTTTTTGTCTCTTCTCTCCAGCTTCTTTTCCATTTATCCTTCCATGGACCTTCTTTTCTGTTGCTGTTCCATTCATCCATGAGCGGTCTTTCCCTGTCCATTTGTTGTCCCGCCCTTGCCAGTCCATAAATCCCACAGTCTGTGAGGGAATGAGACGCAGGGTGTCAAAAGCTGACTGGCTGAATCATTCTTTTCATTGCCGTCACTCTGGGATCATCTACTTTTGCTCGCCTGCAGGCACAGACAACTCAGGAGAAAGGACGAGGAAGAGGAGATAAGAAATTGATCTCATCTTTGTCAGCTTCTTTTCCAAAGACGTTTTATTTTTTTTGCTAGGAAAAGAATTTCTTTGACCTTTTTAGCACCATCAGTTTTACTACCTATCTGTTGTGGTCCAATAATTATTGGCTGATTAAAGTTTACTTTAAAGCAGAAATCCAGAGTTTTTTCTCAGAGGACACCATCTAGAGGCAGAAAAATGTACTACAGTTGTCTTTCAAACTGTCTCCGTATGCTATTGTACAATGAAAAACATGACGTACTCACCACTATGGATGTCAGTCAACGAGGCAGTCCACCATAAACTGTCGAAGAAGACACAAATACATCCTTTTTATAAATAAAGGACATTTCAAACAAACCACCGGCATCTTAGTTGTTTCACGCCATCCTAGCATTGGTGCTAATCCCGCCCACCTGTGGCGCTGTGATTGGCAAGACAATAGGGCTGTAACAATATCCAAATCTCACGATATGATATTGTCATGATATGAACCTCATGATACAATATTTATTGCGATATTGTGGGGAGGCTCACGATAATAAGACTCACAACATAAAATACTTTGACTGGAATCCTCTGTGCTGCATTCACAGCTGTAGCCTCCATACTCCATCTTTGCTGTGTGGGCTGCACGCACTCCTATTGGCGAACTGGCCCATGACGCGGAAGCAAAGGATCATGGTCTATGTAGTTTACTTTGCTATGCTCCAGTGGAGCGTACTGAAAAGTGTTATTTTTACCTCAAGGCGTACTGTACAATATCGTGACAAGACCACAACGATATTGTGGTCATTTTACTACGACGATATCGCGATATTGCCAGTATTGTTGTAGCCCTACAAGACAACAAACTTCTCAGGCCAATGGAAGACCTACCTAGGCTCCAATGGAACATGGTTAGACTGACCTGCCAAGCAAAATCTTTTTGCTTCTGCTACGGTCTGTCTAGATTTCTAGGTCCACATAATTCTGGAAAGGGGGAAACTCCATATTTACAGTATTTTACTTGTTATAGAAGTCTGAAATGAAAGCCTTTATAGTAGTTTCTTTGACATTAGGAAAAACAGTCAAAGATACAGCTGTCTTAAAGAGTTTTGATTCAACTGATGGCCTTTTGTGATGTTATGACAGAACATTAGGGTCAAGTTGAAATGTTGCCCTTCACAATAAGAGTCTCAAACATACACATGTATCTCAACATAATTATTGTTCTGTGATAAAACTGCATTCTGTACAGTGTTTAGACTCACTTATGCAACAAAAATATGCAATACTAACAAAACTGTAATTTAACAATTACAAATGAGTTCATACCAACCTCAATTTCTTCTTTTTATATTTAACTCCCTTAAGAAGAGATGAATTTACCAGTTTATTACAGTATTCTTTTTACTGTTAGAGTATAAAATGTACTTTAGTTTAGCGATGCTGCCTGACCCAATCTGGGAGTTAACTGAGAGTTTAAGTCGAGTTTTGAGCTGTCTTCTGCCTCATTCTGAGCCTCACTCTATGGTTCCAAGTTCTCCCAAAGCCCCTGGGCAGCTATCACTCTGCAGTCACCACGGAGGACATTGTGTTTGTGAGAACACTGACAGTGATGCATCTGTCTTCCTGTCTGTGAAGCCACGTTTCCTGAATACCAGAATTTTGATGGACTTTCTGGCATAAAATGTGTGGGTTTATGCTCACATTAGCTCCTGGTTATTTCTGGGGTTTTTTGTCTTAACAAACTCAGGTGCCTGTTGTTTCCCACCAGTGCCTCCCTAAAGCTGTTAGCTTAGGAACAATGGCAAACAAATACAAACTATTTTTGTCTGTTGAGCTCCAACGAACCTGACATTTGGATGAATATGTTGTATTTTCTTGTGATGGGGACCAAGCTACCATCCAAGAACACTTGTGATGACCAACATCTTTTGCAGCTTAAAGTGATAACTAAATGGCTCAGGTAACATGATATCAAACCTTTGGGCCCATGTTCAGGAAACTACTAGCCTGGCAAGCCATACTATATATGTGGATATAGTCTGGCCATGGTCCACTGACGGCTCTCAGTCATGGGGCGAGATTTACAGTTGTCTTTCAAACTGTCTCCACGTGCTATTGGATAACAAACAACGTGACGTACTCACCGCTACGGATGACAGTCAACAAGGCGGTCCACCTTACTCTGTCAAAGAAGACGCAAATACATCCTTCTATCTGCTCTTGACTCAAAGTAAAGCCCAAGTCTAAATAGTCCAAAGTTGATGCCAAAGCAGTTTCAAACGAGTCATCGCCATTTTTGTTTTTTTCAGTAGCATCCCGCCCACCAACAGAGTGCTGTGATTGTCCCACAAAACAAATAGAGCGCTGTGATTGGACCGCTACGGACTCGTCACCATCTTAGTTTCGCTCAATTGCATTACCGTCCCGCCCACCTGACTGTGATTGGCCAACCAAACAGATAGAGTGCTGTGATTGGACCGGCACTAGACATCCGGGGCTGCTTAGATTCCAATGGAGCATGGCTAGACTAGGACTGGGCGATAAATCGAAAATTTATCGTTATCAAAATTTCTGACTCTAATCAATATAATTTTTCCCATGTCAATAAATTTGGTAATTAAAAAAATGAAAAGATGTGTGTAGGTTGGCGACATTCATGTCCGTTTAAGAAGCTGTACCACCTCGAGTCACATGACAACGCAACAGCCCTTTCTAGTGGACAACGTTTGTTTTGGCACATAAATGTAGTTATCGTCCATTTATCGTTATCAAGGTGAACTCCTCAACATACCGTGATATTGACTTTAGGCCACATCGCCCAGCCCTAGGCTAGACCAATCATTTTGCTTCGTCAAACTGACTAGATTCTAGGCTAGGAAACTACCTGAATCTTAATCCAACTGAGAACTTGTGGTCAATCCTCAAGAGGCGAGTGGATAAACAACAACAACCCACAAGTTTTTGACAAACTCCAAATAAAGTAGCAAATATTGACTTTTAGAATTAAATTATTGTAATGGTCAATAAAAGCCTTCAAAACTTATAAACTGCCGGGATTTAACTTACATCCCATGTAAACATTTCAAAAACAGACCCAAAGCTCTGAAATGAAAAACTTTGTGAAAACAACACATTCTCTCAACTTTAGGCCTTTACTGTACGCAAAGAAAATTTACACTGAAGATAAAAGACATTAAACCATTTCCCCAAAAATGGTTTTCCAGTCAACAGTAACTTGCCTATCATCAAATTTAGATGTGCGATTATAAAAACTCTGACGGACCATGTTTCAGCGTTACGTTGCCAGTTGAATCCTTCACTCCAGCGTCCTCAGAAGGTGTTAGACTTGTTGCTCAATCACCCAAACCTTTTATTCTGTCACTGTAGGTGCGATTGTGCGTGTCCTGTTCATCTGTCAGGGTGAGAGACACTTGCTCCCGTTCGCTCTGCTTTGCTGCTGATAAGCAAAGTCGAACCCACCGTTTGGCTCTAATCGGAATGATTTTGGAGAGTGTTTGCTCGGCTCCATGTTTGGAGGAGGCGAAACTCGCACACAAATGCTCACAATATGTTTCTGTGCTCTGGTCACAGAAGAATTAAGTCGTCGGTGTGCCATATGTCCATCTTGGTCCGTGTCCAAAGAGGCCTTTTCTTTTATTTCTTCACACATGGAGTAAGTCTGAAAACAAACAGCAACCTCCATCCAAAGCCCCTGAATATTGACCACTCTGCACTTCATCTGCATTTATGTGGTTAGATATAATTCTCAGTAAATAATTATAATGTGTAACTTCCAGAAATGGACTATTTAAGCTTGTTTTACTTGACAAGGCAGCTGGCAGCTTTATCATCAGAGGCAATGGGAACCAACGGGCTTAGAGCCAAATGTCAAAGATTAGAGACGTTGCTGCTCTTGTCCCTTTTATGGGACTCTTCCCAACCCAAACATGGCCACCCTTGTCTTTCAAGACTGGTCTGAATCATGCAAACAAAAAGAATAATTTTACAGTAATGATTTAATCCTTTAATCTTTTCTTTCCCCCACCTGCTCTCCTTTGATGTCCCGTGGGTTTGGGTAATGCTGCAGCAGTGGAATGCTTTGATACTTTTCGAAAATGAGGCAGAAAATTAGCATAAAAGTGCGTGCGGTGACAAATGACTTCACATTAGTGCTCTGGATGGACCGACCTTACTTTAAAGATGTCGTCTGGGTCCGGAGAGGTATTATTATTTTTTCCACCATCTTTTCATCACAGGGCCTCAGTGGGTCTTCTCTCATCACCGCTCACTCGCCTGTTTCACCAACATCTGCGCCCTCGTGTTCAACAACGTTTGGGTTTAATAGAGCTCGGCACAGGATGTGCCGTCCCACAGCGTGCCCACACGCGGATCCTCAGATCAGGTCGTTTCGGTACAAGGACACCTTTGATTGTGTTCTTTCCGGGCCATTTGGTTCCATTTTATCACTGCCAAAGCTAATTCAAACTGGGAAAGAATTAGCAACAAGAATGACAACCTCCCCTGCATCCTGCTGCAACACCATTTGTTGTCTGCTTTTGAAGGATAAGCCTTATCTATTGTCTGTCGCAGCATTACACACCTTCACACTGTAAAGATAAACCGTTTTATTAGTTATTTTGCATAAAGTAATTGGATCTTTTCTTTTTTTGCCTCCAACACAAACAAATCTTTCTCTAGATGACTCCATGATAGCTTCAAGATGACACCTGAATACGAGATTGAAACGCACGTCTTCTGGTGAAGGGCACTTCAGGGACTCCGGAGTTTTGCCTAAAGCACATCGGGAGAGATTTTGAATCTGAAGTTATTAATTCACAGCAGTGACCGGGTTGGTCAGATTAAGTTGTCAGGCAAATTTGAGACGTGTGAAGCCGTCTGACTACAAATCGGTTGGGGTTGGTGCCTTTAGCACGCTGTATCTATCAAAAATATTAGAGCCCTGTTTTTTTGTGCGTTGGTTTGATTTCAGTTCTTTGTAGATTCCTTTATTTTAAATAATAGAAATATGGCTTGACTAAATGCATACAACAGGCATAAAGGGGACATATTATGCAAAACCCACCTTCTCTACTGCCTAAATAAACACTCCAAACTTGAAGAAAACCATTTATTTGTTTTCTGTCAGTGTTTGGTTTTAAGAAGTATATGCCTAAAACAAGCTGTTTCAAAAAGTCCCTGTTTGTGATGTCACAAAAGGAGAAATTTGCATTGAACCTCCTCTCCAGCCTGGAGGAGCAGCTGACACTTTACCCGAAGCCCCTCCCAAATTTCATCACTTCTCAACCAATAGGCCTTAGTGGTGAATGGGTGGGCGTGGCCAGCAACAGCTTGTTTTCTTAAAGTGACAGAGCCCTGAAATGACTCATTCTGGAAGGTACTGAAATTGTCAAGAATAAAACTGCGTAAATCACTTTGTCAGGTGGACTTTTTTCAAAAAACTTCTTATATTTTGTATAAATCGTAGGACTATTATGGCTTTTTTGTTTTAAATGTCACAATATGTCTCTTTAATTCAACTCACATCAGCAAAAACATTTGCATGTGCTTTTTGAAAATTACTACAATTAGCAATTAGGTAAAGAGTAAAAAATCGTGCCAACACTCATCTGCTTTGGTATCCAGAAAATACACTAGCAATGTCTAAATAATGACCTAGACTGTCCCCCACAGCAAAAGGACATTTAGATTTAATAACATTCACTACAGAGCCATTAATTGGTGGAACAATTAAATCAGAGCTGATGAAAAAAGTTTTGCTATTAATGGTGCACACGGTGTTCTCGTGGGAATATGGCTGAGCAAATATCAAATTAAGAGTCTGAATGGAAAAGAAAATGCAAATGGGAAAATAAAGTCAATAACACAAGTAATTAAACTTTGGATGAGAACAAAAAAGGTGATTGGGATGAAGAAAAGGAAGGCCTAAATGAAGTTGGAATGATGGGATGAAAGGACCAGAGTGGTTGGGAGAGACTAATAGCGTCTGGCTTCGAATTTGGGAACCATTGGTTTATGAAAATACTCATTCATGAACCTTTACATCACTAGAAATTCATGTTACTTTGTTATTCAGGATATTTATTAGCTTTTTTAAAGAAAATTCCAGCCAGACGTTTTACACACTTTTCTACACACTGCTAATTTTTACTAATTTTATTTACAAATTTTTGCTCCAACTTCTCATAAACTTCAATGTAAATAATCATGGTAAATGGTAAATGGCCTGTATTTGATATAGCGCCTTCCAGAATCCTAGAACCCCCCAAGACACTTTACAACACAATCAGTCATTCACCCATTCACGCACACACACTCTGGTGATGATGAGCGACATCGTAGCTACAGCTGCCCTGGGGCGCACTGCTGGAGGCGAGGCTGCCGTATACTGGCACAACCGACCCCTCCGACCACCACCAGCAGGTAATGTGGGTTAAGTGTCTTGCCCAAGGACACAGCGACAGACTGAGTGGGATGCGAACCTGCGACCTTCCGATTGCGGGGCGGCCACTTTACTCCTCTGCCACCATCACCCCTATGTAATGTGAAAATCACTTCAGTGTAAATGTTGTTTTAAAATGATCCATTGTGGTCTTAGCTTTGCTAATGCTAATTATTAGCTTCTCATGCTGGTCAGAACTAATCTTTTTCTCCACACTGACATTGTTCAAAGAGCTATCTGCAGCAGGTACGATAATTCTTTCTAACCTTTATAAAGTAAAACAGTTAAAAGTATGGAACCATATACTATTTCGAAGCAATTAAACCATCTGTTGCCATGACTACCACAGATGTAAGTGTGTGACACAGTAGGCATATATGTTGTGACCTGAAGCATAATAGTATGTGTATTTGAATTCAGATTTTTCGGTGCAGAATGATCGGTTTGGTGCATATGCATACTGAATTCTCACGTGGACGTGTAACTGTGTTGCACACATTAGCCAGAAACACGAGCCGTTGTGTCCAAATCCAGGGACTACCTTCACAGTTGATGTAGGCTGGTGTCAGGACCAGACACAGGGTCGTTCGTTGACTGGGAGAACTGGAAGTGAGCTGCTGTGAAATTGGTTGGTCTTACCTCGGCGTATACTGTTGCCTAACATCTGGGATAATAAGGTTTTGTTTTTAATGTCATTAAAGTTGGACCTGTTTACAAAAAGGACAAACCTTCTTTTCACTTTAATCCCTCACTTTACAGAATATTAACCAAACCATGATGTAAAAACCAAGGTATGTACCAAACCGGGATTATTGGAGTAACGTTACATCCCTGGTTCTGAACCATTCTGAATGAAAAAATGCCTCCGAGCAGACCAAAGAGTTGGGACCATTTCTTTTTCTTTTGAAATTTGGTGCTGACTGGATGCAACAAAAGTCTTTCCCCAGACATCCACAGGCCTTATAGAGTTCCATTGATTACCTTAGGCCTGTAGAGTCCAGTGTGATGGAGAAAATGTTGTTATTCCTCAATCCCTGCGGCCAAATATGGATTTCATCAAGTAGCCTGTAAATGCACTCTGCTCTGACGGTTCAGCCTGAAAGTTTTTTTTTCTCTTGATCATAGCTGTTTCTGCCGTGGATTTAATCTCCTTTGTCTTTCAAAGCCTGCTATTGTCACGTAAACGGTTTAATGCACACTGAACACACTGTTTGGACTGCACTGAACAAGTCATTCATTCTGTTTCTTTAGTTTTGTGGCTCAGTCAGGGGTTTTAGTAAACACATTATCCTGTATCATGTCTCTGTTGTCTCACGTATAGTCACCAACCCTTTAGCCAGTATCTCACTGGGCTGCAGCTGTCGGAGTCGAGTTGGGGACACAAAATTTCATAAAAACAGGAACATTTTCATTTAGAATAGCTCTGAACTGAATTGTACTTTAACATAAGTTGGTTCAAACCCCCCTTTGACATAATTTTGTGAAAATTGCCCTGCTTGAGCGTTCAAATGCTCTGAATAGTTCCTGATCATTTCTGCATTGTGTCTTCTCTGATTCTGCTTTTTTTCCTTTTGTCCTACCCCATTCCTCTTGATTAAGTGACTGATTGGGCTTCATCTTTTATGGATGTCTCTTCGACACTTTGTTTCCTGACAATCATGTCACATTCCAGCCAAACCATGATGTGCCAGGTCACACAAGTTATAGAAAACTAACAATATGTGCATTAATAATAATAAAAAAAAAAGAGTGGCCAACACAAAGTCCAGACTCCAATCTAATGGAATACTGTTTGTGGAATTCTTTACATAAGAAAGTCCATGAAGGTTGAACTGAAACATTTATTGATAATTGCTCTCAAATTCAAAGATTAATTTGGTCAGAATGAAAGGTATTGAAATCAGGTAGAACAATATCTGAAACAGCACTTCTTGAGACTCGATCATAATCCAAAGTTACCCAAAGATATGATGATGAAATTTTGGGAAAATATGACCTCCTCTCTGTTCTTCTTGTTTCCAGACATCAGCAACATCTTTGTGATTATTTTGAGGAAAGTTTGTCTCCAAAATTGATTGAACAAATTTAAAATCTCAGCAACGTAAAGCAACACAGAGCACTTTCCTGCTCCTCTGCCCTACTGGTTGAAAGTGGAATTACAACTGTCGTAAACAACACTGCTGTAGCCTGCTGTAGCTAGCGCTAACAACAAGCTAACACTAACATGAGCCAATTAATACTAAAATAAACCACAAAGTAAAAAGATCCACACTGTTGGGCTAAAAATATTATTACTTACAAGTCCAGTAGCAACAAAGCCAGGTCACCATCAGTCTGTGATTTCGTAGCCTCCTTTAACTTCCTCAAACTAGCGTCGGCCACGCAGATGTTCACTCTGGTTTTAGCTCTTTGCTTCGCCTCCAAAGACATTACTCTCTTACTTTTACTTTCAGGCTCTGTCATGATGCCAACAATAAAGTAAACTTCTTCTTTTTCTTCTTCTTGTGCTTTTTATTGACGATCAGCGAACAGAAAAATCTAACCGTTAGCATAGCTAACAGCCACAAAGCAGGTAAAGAGCTCCCCCTATAGGGCACCTACCCGCTCCATAAAAATATTAAGTGTGGTTTTTGGTCTGCAGCAGAGTGGTGTCAAATATGAAACTGGTCAAGTTTTTAACTCAACAATCACTGAGATCAACGCTAAAGCTTAAAGTTAAAAAAACTATCTAGTGTTACTTTAAGATGCAGCTGCTCAAAACTAAGAAACTTACATTTCCTGAAAAGCCTTAGGTAACAGTGACTTGCTTTAAAATACCATTTAACATTAGCAGTAGTACTTTATTGGGGGAAACTAAATCAGGCTGACTAATTCACAACAGACATTAATCACCAGGTGATTAAAATTCTCATTTATTACACAAAAAGCAAACCTGCAATCATGAAAAATCTGCATGACTTTGTGTGAATACTGCCAATTTCATTTTAATGTGTTTAAATTTGTAAAGTGTTAAATCCGTTTTCCAATTGAATTATTTTTAGGTGCAAAACTAAAGACAATAATCGTATTATACCACCAACCAAGCGTCCCTGTTTAGATATCTGAGCTGTTTTGGGAAGCAGCCGAGAAACGGGTTAGACCGGAGTGGATAAATTACTCCCAATCAGTCACTGAGTGTTCAGATGGGTCCAGATTTAGATGTAACTGCTTTCTACGTGTTATTTGTGTTTGGCTAAAATGTGCTCTATGAAAATAGCTCTGGGTTTGAGTTTCAACTTGAGGCCCATTTTCTGTTGCTCATTTTTTTAGTCAAATACATCCTTCAGCGCCAGAACAACGTTCTTGAAAATGCACGTTTTCAACTTTATCAGTAATAATGTTCTGATTTTATTATTTGCTTGTGAATATGTTTTTAATCACAAACTGCACATTTATGCCGTAAACCCTCTAGTAAAAAAGGTTCAGAACTCAAATAATCAGAACTTCTGATTTGTGTGAGGCTAAACTGAGCTGCCAGGAATTATTAATAAAATTCATCCGATAGACAGAAATGTCTAAATTATAGATTTAATGAAAGGTAAAGCATGTTCACCTAATTTCTGCTCTATACAGGTATTCATTCGTCTAGTCAACTGGAGTCTGTTTTAGGTAGGAGCAGGTGAAGCCGTAGCGGTGTGCAACTTTCCTCTGGCTTCTCCTCCAGCTGCCCCCAAGCACTCCCCAAGCTGGGAGATCCAATCCCCCATGCAGTCCTGCATTGACCCTACGACCTTTGTCTGGTTGGGTGGGGCTTGTAAACCTCTTAATGCACTTGAGTTGCACATGTTTTGATTTGAGAACCAACTTTACCAATCTGCAAGTTTTGCAACCAACCAAAGGTGAGAACCAAATTTTAAAAGCTATTGCTAATTGTGCAAACAGACATATAAGTTAGTATCATTGCCACATCGAAGACCCTCATTCACACTCCACTAAGCGCTTGCTTTGCTCTCGTTCAGAACGTGGCTGGATCATGCCAAATGTTTCATAACTTCACTCAATGTGAAGCCAGTCATTAAGCTTATCCTCATGACAAACTATCAAAACATTCATATATCATGGCAACACATTCAGTGTGAGGGTAATTGAAATGCTTCTAAACTCTAAACAAAAGCACTCACTAAAAAGTGATTTATTACTGATTTCCATAGCAACAAGACATCCTCCAGTACCCTCCCCATGCTTTACCTTTCAAAAAAAAAACCCTTGATGTATCTACCATCTATGACCACAGCTGCACCATGCTCCAGGCCCTGACCCCCAATAATACCTACTGCTGCTACTACCTTGGACAAAGTCAGGTTATAGCTAAGCACTCTTGTATGGCACTGATGATGCGATAGATTCATTGCCTAAGAACTAGGTAGTGATGTACCCACTCCTGTCAAATTCAAATGGGTCTCCATCATGCGTGTATTGCCACAATGTTCCAACCATTACCCTGACCCTACTGTAACCATAAAGCCCTTTGATCATGCTACTGAGGTTTAGTGCATGCTCAGAACCATCATCACCATCACATGCAATGCACTCCAAAGACCTCGTAAGGCCCATCCTCGTTCCGGTTGATTTTTCATGTCATGTGACATATTTATGAAATGTGAAGGAGGCCTAAACCATTAATACCAGCTACAAATGTAATAGTACTTTAATAGCTCTACAATCCAAAAACAGGGGGCTCCATAACCCTGTTCTCGCCTCTCACTCAAGCAAAATAGACAAAGGCAGGTGAGCTTTCCCGTTTGTGTTTTTGTTATGAACTTAAAAGTTTTACAAGGTGCTCATCCATGCTGCCCGACGAAGTGCTGAACAGGAAGAAATGTGTTTGTGCTTTGTAAACAAATTGAAAATCAATGTCTGAAATTTGCTGTTAGGGAATTTCTTCCAATTATATTTTATTTTTTCAACAGTAGCCTGAAGCCATGCAAAAAAAAATCACAATTTTTGTGTTTTAACAATACCTGAAAATAACTGGCATGGTATGCTTTGGTGCATTCAAAGCTTTCAATCTAAAATTCAACATAAGATAGATTAGTCAAAGCAATTTTGGTGAAGTTTTTCTCTTAGTGTATTAGTTGAAATTGTGCTTTGTAAATGCATTTATATAGTAAAAACATTATAAATCAATCGTCCTTGTTTTGATGTAGCTATAGGAGCCATTTGATTTAGGAACACCCTCATGTTCTCTTAAGTGATGCCAGCATTCCAGCTCATCTGGGCATAGCCTCAAATGGTCAATCAAAACCACTCAGTCCTGCCACAGCTGATACTTCAGCTTCAGCAGAGTGAGCTGACCGCTGCAGGATGGAAGACTAATGAGAAAAAAATTTGGTCTGGGTGGAAATAATGAGGAGGAAGATTCAGGACTCAATGTGGAAATAAATGGACAGTGGAGGAGCAGAGGAAGGAGTGCAGGCTGAATGAGAAATGGGAGTACAGTATCAGGTTCAAGTGGTAGTAGTGTGGCTGGTGCCCCACAGCAAGAGGAGGCTGGAGACTGATGGGTCTCCTTGTTATATTTACACTGTAGAACTAACTCTATTCACTAACGCCCATAAATAAAAACAGGAGTTAAAGGTAGGAAATGTTCTTGTTTTTTATGCATAGAAAATACAAAACACATCTTTCTATGTGTAATGGGGAAATGGAAATCTAAAATGAATCAATGACAAACAAAAATGCCGATCACTAGTAATAAAAGTTCCTGCTGCTTCATAAATATCCAGCTAAATCTAACATCCTACACTGCTAATCATTGAGATCAACTTTATTTACATTAAAAAAGAGAGTGCTGAACTTAGTGTTGTTTGTTTTAATTGCCTGCCAGTGGTTGGTTGGTAATAATGTTTTTGTTTGTGTATATGTCTACATGTATACATACAGTATTTGTTGGTTTGTCTGGTAGCAGAATAACGTACAAAATGCATATGAGATTTTAATGAGACACCAGAATGAGACAAATGGATGTACAGCAACAAACAGCATAGTCTATTGACCTAACCAAACACATAAATAGGTGTAACTTGTCAATTGCACAGGGACTAAGCTAGAATTAGTTGTGATAGGAGCTGAGCGTCATTCATTGCGGCAAATTGGCGGCATTGTTTTATACAAGAGGCTAATGTTTTCCTCTGATTGCTAAGAGTGGATGTGCTTAATTTTTTTATAATGTTCATGAGATAACGCAGCTATTTTCTTCTGTAGCTGTATTAAGTAAAAATGTCATAAAGTCATTTACCATTTGAGTCATAAATTCAGTGATCACTTTTTGAGTCTTATTGAAACTTGTCCAGTGGTTCAGCAGATATTTACCAACAGATGAGGTGACTAACATTTGCAACAACAATCCTGCAAATTCAGCTACACATAATTTTAGCTCAGAATCTGTGAAACCGATTGACTTGTAGACATGTTTGTTTTTGTTTGCACGCCTTAACATTGGCGAACACCAACAGTTAACTAATTGTAGATGTCCATCCAATAGAGACTGTAATTAAAACCTGTCCTGTGGTTGATTAATTACTTTACTAATTCACACACCTACACACACGCTAGGAAAAAAACATCTGCTGCTTTTTGGACTTTTAGCAGCAGACAATAAAGAGTGAAGCTAGAAACACATTCAGGGAATTTTCTTTCAGATGTGGTGAATGTGAACGGGTCAGCTCCAGAGATGTGTCCCTGATTTAATCCGCTTGGTGACGGGGAGCGGTGCTGTGCTGCATGAGTCAACCCAAGTAATGAAGACACACAATCAGACACAAACGCACAATTTGGCTCATTACTGTTGCCATAAAATCTTATCTTAATCCACAGAAACAAAACTCTTGTGAATTTCACGGACAGACCTCCTGATTTAAAAACATTTAAACGCAGATTTCCTCTCTGTGTTTTAAAAACACTCAGTTCCTGTTGTTGGTTGGTGATTCATTCATTCATTCATTCATTCATTCATTCATTCATTCATTCATTCAAATGGGTGACAACTTTCTCTGTATTCAAATTAATTACGACAACCACATTAAAAGGTAAGAAATGGTAGAAATAGAAAAGGAAACAGATCCAACACTGTGAAACAATGACAGAGATCATATAGAAGTTATTACTTGGTGCAACTGAAGAGCTAATAGAGGACTAAACTATCCCAAACAGCTGTATCTTGGTCTTGTCGTCCCATTTTTCCTTTACTATGTTATGAGTTGTGCTAGTGTACGGAGTCCAACCACAAGAGAAAACTAGCTTAGCTAAGCAGAGGAGAGACATCTGATAGGTGATGAGCTCCGTTTAGAGAACCAATGAAGAGGAACGAGGTTTGACCTTTCACCCTGGGGTTTCAGCGCCGAGGCGGCCTCAGACTCCCTGACAAACGAAGCGTAAAATTATTAACCGGCTCTCCCTCCTCAAAGTTTTGTGCTTGTGTTTCTTGGTGTGTGTTTCTGATAACAGTCATCTGCCTTCACCATACGGATGTTTAATCTCTTTGTTCTTTTTGTTTTGCAAAGTAGAGCATGCTGTAAATCTGAAAACAAACGCAAGGCAATTAAAAGTTGTGAAACCGTTTTGAGGTGTAACTTTTGTGCTGTTTATTTACATTCTGATAAAAGAATATGCAGATCTGAGTTTATTAGTAACAGAAGTAGAATAAACGTAGCCTAGGACATCAGCAGGTCAATCAAACCTTTAGACCGTCCTGATCCAGACTAGGGTCAGGGGGCGCTGGTGCCGATCTCTAGAGGTGATTGGGTGAGAGGCTGTGGCGCCGCCTGGATCGATCTCAAGTCAATGACTGTGTTCGAATCCAAGGGTGGATGCTTGTGAGGACGTGTACTCAATGGTCCACCGAGATCGGGTCCTTCATCTACCGCTAAATCTGGAAATAAACGACTCTGAAATCGGACAGACAAGCGTCATAAATCCCGCCCCTAGATCCTGTCACGGAGCTCATTTGTGGTGATTTATTAACCCTTAGAGGTCCCTCGTGGTTTTTTTTTTTGTTTTTTTTTTTACAATGCAGATTTTTTTTTATAAAGCCTGACATTAAAGGGGTTAAATCTAAAAAACTCATATTTTATTATGCTATGTGAGTGCTGAAGCCAAGGATGGAATCTGTGTTAAAAAAACCTGACTTATGAAACATTATATAATTTTAATTACACCTTTTTATCAGGGACATTTTTTTGTGCTAAGGGTCCCCAATGTTGCTTTTTTTAAGGGACAGAATTTATTGGAAATAACAAACAATGCCTATAAACAGGCTTTTAATTTTACTTTAACTGTAATTTTATTATAAACTTACGTTTGAAAGTGCACTGCTGTGCTGTTCCTTCTGCCATTGTGAATTTGTAGTACCACGGCCGCTGTGCCGAGCATCCTGGGATAGCCTCTGCCAGCAAGGACCCACCTGAACCATCCTCGAAGTTTGGGTGAAACGAGGACGCATCCGAGGACGCGTGGATCAGTATCCTTCAAATTCAGACAGCACTCGTCGCTTCGCTGTGACGGAATCGGCCTCGAAATGCGTCCTCACATGCATCCAACCCCTGGATTCGAACACCGCCAATATCAATCCAATAAACATGTTTTTGGTTTGTCATTATAATCACACAATGAAATTATTGATGCTCCAACCAAGCCACCGTGCAGAAACAAACAGCCATGAAAAAGAGCAAAAAACAACAAACGCAACAAGAGACACATCTTTAAATAGAGGTGATTTAAAATGTGCACAAAGATCAAAGGTAAATAGTATTAATGGTAAATAAATCACCTGGAAGAAACAAACAGAAATCTGGTTTCATGACAGATATTCTCTACATTCTGTTTAAAGGTAACTTTTCTCTAAATCCTTTGTTTTCTGCACCACGTTGCTTTAAACTAACAGCTTTTGTCCTGTGATCAAAGGCGGTGCAAAAAGCTTCTTGTATCCGTGTGTGTCAGATAAATGTTTCATATTCTTTACGGGCAAGCACATAAATTACTGCTATAGAAAGAAAACTTTGTGGCCGCAGGTGAATCAAAGAGATGTTTGATCTTTTAACGTTTCAGAGGACACACACACACACACACTCACACCACAAGCAGGTCACCCCTACAAAATAATCTAAAAACACTCAATCTCACCACCCCCGCTCACTTGTGTAAACAAACACACAGCTACACACCTGGCAGTGTGTTAAATCCGCTCGTCAGATAACTCCCAAAAGGCACGCGGCTTCTTAAAACACTTTCAGTGAGTCTAGTCGTTTATGCGCTGAATGCTGACATTGTTTTTATGAATGTTTTGTCAAACTGACTTGCAGAGATGCAGACATGAGGCATCAAGAGGAAGATGGAAACTTCCAGACCTGCTGACTCACATCAGGAGGAGGATCAGACCGTCTAGAGTGCCAAACGTCAGAAGTGCGATAAATAACCTCGAAGGCTCTTTAAAGGTCCCGGGAAAACAGGTAGACCTCTGCCAAGATAGATACATTTACTGGATAAGTGGAAGTGTGTGTGTGTGTGTGTGTGTGTGTGTGTGTGTGTGTGTGTGTGTGTGTGTGGTTGTAGGAGTGTGTCAGTGAGCTCTTTAATTCCATTGTTTCTTAACCAAACACAAATTTCCAAATGTACTAACTGTTGTTCTGATATTGTGGTTCACTATGTGGTGAAAAATTGGAAGTATTCCTGTGTGCAGATTTGTGTGTGTGTGTGTGTGTGTGTGTGTGTGTGTGTGTGTGTGTGTGTGTGTGTGTGTGTGTGTGTGTGTGTGTGTGTGTGTGTGTGTGTGTGTGTGTGTGTGTGTGGGCGTGATGTGTGTTTTTCTATGTGTGAACCTGTTATGTCACCAGGGCCTGCAGGCTTAACCCCTCTTGGCAGGCATTTGATCAGGTTGCAGTTGTAGCCGTAGGAAATCAAAGAGTGTGAGTGGCACCTCATTTATCCACACGGAGCTACGGAGCGCATTTCTACTGCTATTTTTTTCTTTCTCTCTCACGGTCACTGATGAATGTTAGACCTGCCCAGAGAGCAGCAGAACAAAACCGTGAGGACTGGATGAAGCTTGCATTGTTTAAAATTGGTATCCAGTTTGTAAGACACCTTTAGTGCCAGCAATGAGAAAGTACATCATCTTTCAACTCTAGAGCTGTATGCATGAGGACATAACTGGTTCTAAAAGTAAACAAACACAGCCTTAAGTCTAGAAAAACAAAGTCCTTCCTTCCCGATTTCTATGGATTTACAATGGAAGCCCTGTGGTGCTTCATTCATTCACATCATGGTCTGGCGTGTGCATGTGCGTTAAAACCATGCCAACCCAGTGTGCAAAGACCTAGTTAGGACATCCTACAGACGTGGTCTGGACCAACGGACCCAATATGGACATGATCTGCACGTCCATGCAACGTTGACTGTTTGCATTGAAGGATGAAAGACATCAGCAGTAACCTTATAGAAGCTCATCGTTAAAAGTCATTCCCATACAATTTGGAGTTCTAGAGATGGCGATTATTCACAAGTGGAAAACATTTAAGATAGTTGTCAATCGTCCACAGAGAGGACACTCTCTGCAAAGCAATGGTGACTGCGCAGTGCTCGAAGAAATTGCAAAATTTAAAATAATGGAGAAAGACAAGTTTGAAAGTGTCGCGGAAGAAACCTTTGCTTAAAGAGGATGGCAGTGCAACATGAGTTCGTAAAGTTTCATCTGAACTCATTACAAGACTTCTGGAACAATTTCCTTTGAACAGATGAGACCATATAGAGATGTTTGCCCATAATGCACTTTGTCATTTTGGGAGTGAACCAAACACAGCCAAACAGCTGTCAGCACAGTGGTGGAGAGCTGATGATTTGGGCTATTGATGGTCAGTGAGTTGACCATGAACTCCTCTGTAGACCAAAGTGCTCTAGAGTCCGATGGGAGACCATCGGTCTGAAAACTAAAGGTTGGACGAAACAGGATCATAAGAGAACACAACAGCAAATCTAAATGGTAAATGACCTGCATTTGTCAAAGTCAAGGCTATGAATCCACTCACACACACATTCACTCCCTGATGGTGGTAAGTTACCAGCTGCCCTGGGTCAGATTGACAGAAGTAGGGTTGCCATACATTCGGCACCAGGATGAACTCCTTCCTTCTGTCACCCTAAAACTGAATGGATTTAAAAAAGAGAAGAAGAAACATGGTGGTGCAATGGTCCAGTCAAAGACCAACACTCAAACTTATCAGAGTGGACTTTAAACAAGTGTATCTCTGAGATGTGGCAAACTATGAATGACACTTACAAAGGGATGTTTCTCAAGGGTCCTCATTTAGGAGCTGGTCTCAAACCCTTCCCAGTTTACTTTTACATGAGACAGCTTCACAAGAGGTTTTAGGTCAATTTATGAATGAAGTTAGAGTAAATTACACACAAACTGAGACATGATTGAGACGTTTATAAGGAAACTTTACATAATACGCCCACGTGACCAGCACACATAAAGAAATTCTCACAAAAAGTGTCATAAATACTTATTCCACCTTAAATATTGTGTATTTTCTCATAATGGTGTCTCTCCAACTAGTTAAGAACTGTCACGGCTAAGTGACATGCTAGCTTTAAGAGAGCCATGACTTTAATGCCCACAAAGCTAAACTGAAGCAACTCACATCACCATCCAGCTTTCCATTTTCTCAACCCACTCTATCCTGTTCAAGGCTGCAGGTAGGAGGTCTCCATCTCCAGCAGTCACTGACTGGAGTACACCCTGGACAGGCTGTCAATCCATCACACAGTAGAAAATGATTGCTTTGTGTTGCTGCTGCTAAAGGTGCTTCTAAAAGCTGCTGGATCGTGGGCTAAACGTACTTTTTCATGTACTTTATTCTACTTAGACATCTCTTTTGTCTTACCGTACCGTCATGGTGCCCGTTGGGTGTTTTCGTACATTTAAGGTTAAAGTTGTATCATTTGAAAGCTCGATAAAGACCAGATCATTGTTGTGATGTCCTGATACCCCATAATAATTTCTCCCACTGCTGCATATTCCACCTCGTGTAGACAGCTGGGGTTCCAGCCCCGGGCGCGCCACCCTAGCATGCTACACTATTGTGCAAGACATGAATAAATCCAGCGTTTAGCATAAGCAACCGTTGGGCTGAACTGATGATTCGCCAGCAATCTCTTTGATTATCCTGCTTGCTCCATCAGCAACATCCCTCTCAGCAAACAACTGGCTCCATGATGCTGCTTTTAATATAAGCGCAAATTACTGCCGGGATGCCACAAGAGCCTGGAGGTGGAGAGTGATTCACTCCCCGCTTACTAACATGTTGCTATTAGAGTTTTGACCTTGCGGGTCTGTTGGGAGTCTATGTATGCACATACAGTATTACTTCGAGGCCATTTAGCTTTGCTCATAAACTTGGTTTTATATCTCTCAAACACACAGACACACACCATTTTTACAATAAATTTGATCAATTTAATCAAGAAAATGAAAGATTAATGGCTCGTTTGAAGCTCTTTATGGCTAAAAGTGCTTTTCTAAACTCTTGGGAAGCTGCTGAAGGACAACATGTGAAATTCACCTTTAAGTCTAATTAAATTAAATCAGGTCACTTTAATGCAGTAATCAGGATTAATTCAGAGTTTAGAAAGCTTTGCCAATTGCAGGTGAAGGGCTGTTGGGTTAATCTTATTAGTATGATTTAAGAATAAATGAAAGAATAAATGAATACGGATCGGCGTGCGTGCTTTTGTTATTGAGGACGGACTTTTCTTCTGAGGCAGCGCCTGCTGAAAAATGAAAGTGGAACGGTGACGGAAACACCCACAGCTCTGTTCCCTCGACACTGCTGGATGTATCAGCCACCTCCGCTAACGGGCTGAGTGATGCCTGAAATATTTATTCACCAGTAAGGAGTCCTGCAGTGGGAATAAATAAAATGTATATTTAGTGCATTAGGTACTGAAAGTGTCTGTGGTCTTTTTTACTATAAAACCAGAAATGGATCAGACCCCTAGTGTAAATGTAAATCCTACAGCATCAAAATGTTCCGGCAATTTTCTCAGCTTTATAATATAAAGTCATCGAAGTCCCTGGTTTTCTTTCACATTACACATTTCTGTCGTTTGGACATGCTTTGGAGCATTTTTTATCTACCTATTGGTTCTTTTATTTTGATAAAACATGAAATCAAAAGCTGTTTTCTGGTGTAAATTTAGTCTTTTTGTAGTAAAAGTGAGATTTGTAATGTAGGAGCCAGTTTTGACCATCAATGTAGGATCAACTATCTTAAAAATCTGGTGTTGACCCCAAATGCAGTGTGTATTCATCAGGTTGGCATTGCACTGACCATCAAGGGCGAACAACAGTGTGTGTTGAAGAGAAATTAGGCTCATTCAGCATCAGCACCACATGTGCAACAACTGCTTCCACGTGTATCTCATACTGAAAACAGATCAATGTGACAACCTGTTGGCATGATGGGAGATTTGCACAAAGCTAAGACTCAGAGTGGTCAGCTCACAGTGATCTGTAGACACACACATTTCACATAACTTTGTGTGATTTGATGAACTGAGGTAGCGTCAATGAGTTGTCCTCTGCATGTTGCTCAGCTTGGTGCACTCTGCTGCCACATCACATACATATAAATGTGTTTGGATGCAGCGCTGTGTTCTGGACCTACTGCTTCCTTTCCACTGTGGAGGTCATGAACAGCTCCTTTAATGGTAGATTGAGAAACCCAAGATGTAAACAGAACGCTACCGTAGGTCATTCATTCCCACTGCAGTAAGAGTGTAGAACTCCTCAGCTTAACTGCTGCTAGCATTATCCTGTTACACACTAACATTCAGTACCTGTGCAATAGACAGATGCACATTTGTATGTCTGTGTCCTTTATGCTGTTTTTTCTTTCTATTTTTATTCATGTTTTATTTATTTTTGATTGCCGAAGGTTACGCTAATAGCCTAAGTGTATGTGCTGCCTTATCGAGTGAATTTCCCCAATGTGGGGAAGTTTATTCTATTCTATCCTAAAAGTGGACTGAGTCCATGTACACACGTAGACAGTTTTTTTTTTGGTAAACTGAATATCCTCTGTGTATGAAATGTGTTACAAATAAAGCTGCCTTTCCTGGATAGGGGCCCTCAAGGACAACCGCTGATGTAGACGGTCACACATAATTCTAGTAAACGTTGCTAACACCTAATAATTAAATCAGTTTGGTTGAATGACTTTCTAAATGTTATAAAGTCTTACTTCAGCTCTGGAATGGAAAGTCTAACCTTAAACGTCTGAACTTGACCTAAGGCCACCTTCACCACGGATAAAACCCCGCTGTGACTTTAAAAAGTCAGCCAGAGCACAGATGCTTTTTCCTGAGTGACAACAAGGTATTTTGGGATGTATCAGGAGCCCAGTGGGCTTTTCAGTACATAATCGGGTTTTTTAGATGATGGTTGTTTATTATGTTCTGGGTCCTGGGAGGCATGTGCTGGTAAAAGTGGTGTTAAATCACGCTCTCACACACCTGAGTGGCTTGGTTGTTGAGAATTTGAACTGGCCGCTGCTCGATGAGGGAATTCTTTGCGGACGTTGTGAGGGAACAGGAGAGCAGCTTGGGGATGCAGAAATTGTCAGAGAAAACCTTTTAGGTGAGTAAGGACAAAGAGTGCCGTGTTGGTTGGAGTGTTGTTTTTTGAATTTGCTTCTATCCGGCCCCGCTGGACAGTGGAGTAATATCATAATCCAAAGTGAGGGGGTTATCAAGTGATACTGTCACCCAAGAAACAATACCGCCAACTCTGCATGAGGAAAAGAAGCTTCCAAAGATTTGGCAGCACCTGTTTTAAGCATAAAAATAAATTTAAACCTGACTTGCTGTGCTGTGGGAGTTTTCTTGGGTGTTTTATAGATGGATGCTCTTTGTTGGCAAGGGCAGCTGCCTGGTTGTTATGGAAACCATGAGCACACTGCATCCAGTCGTTCTGATAGAACTCATCTTGTGGCTTTTGTCCAATGAAGTGATTCAAAGGGACGGTTAAATGTTTCCAGGTGGTACGCTCAGTGCTCAGTGCTGTCCACAGATTGGTCCACGAGAGTTTACAGACGCTGTATAAATTTAAAATTCACCTTGCTGTATGGAGGACACAAAAATGTTTTTAAAAATGATGTTTTGATGCTCACTCAGACTCCATCGCCCACATATTGTGCATCTAGAGCCAAGCATCTGTGATGCATTTGACTGGAGGGCACCTTGGAGTCTTGGTTCGTCGGGTTGAAGGAGACATGGAGACGGTGAGGCGCTGCTGCAGGATTTATGAATGAATGTGATTGTACAAGAATATAAGTACTCATGTTGTGTTTACATGACTAATTTTCATCCATTCAACATCAACTACAGGGATCTATGTTTATTCACAAAAACCATCCAATGCATCGATCTGTTTTCCAGAGTTATGTAGTTGGGAATACTTTTTCTCTCAAAGCAAATCTTTTCTGAAGACCCATGCAAAGGTGCCCCACTAACTCGCTGTAGTGAATAAAGTCATGACTAAAGTATTAATAACCTGTCAGATAAATTCAATTCAAAAGGCCCTGTGAGTATGAGCCGGTGTTCACTTAGTCTCTGAAGCAATAAGAAGCGAGGAGTGGAAGACGTTTACAGATTGGCCCAAAGGGCAAAGTGTCATTTGTTAGGAATAAAAAGTCCCGTAGCGGCGTTGTTTATGTTTTTATGAGGCAAGGCCGACGGAGAATGCATCTGTCAATAACAGCGTTGTCCGTTTAAAACAGTGGTGCATTTTTAACCATTGGTGCTCAACGTAACATTTCCTTTGTTATATCAGCCTTATCATAATGTTAGTATTGAGAGGATACATTTACAATATAACAGGGCTAGACTTAACATTACCTTCATAGGTAATGTCATGAAGATTTTCTAACTTCAGCTCAGAGGTGTTTTAAAGCAACATTCCGCAACTTTTACACCTTAAAATTGTGCTTTTTTGTAAAGTTTTTGCGTCATCTATTGTGTTCATTTTCATACCTGTGATAGTGTTGGGGGTCCCACGTCTGTTTACTGCGCTATACGGTTTTTGAGCTTCGGGTAGCGCCGGAAGTACTGACTGGGTGTCGTTTTACGGCCGTATATGGCAAGCCAAAGGAATTAAAAAAGCAAGCATTCTAAACGTGCGTTATGTTCGCCAAAATGTGCGTCCTGAACAGGCGTTGACGCCAAAGGGGGAAAAACGCACGTGTTCTAAAGCGAGCATTATGTCTGCCAAAACACGCGTCTTGAACGAGCTTTTTGGCGAACATAATGGGAGTTTAGAACGCGCACTTTTTTTATCCCTTTGGCTTGCCATAATTGTATAACGTACACTCGCTGTAGCAGCGGCAGATTCACCAAAGAAAGCTAGAAATCCCTTATCAGAGGAATCTAGGAAAAGAAAAGAAGAACGTGATAGAGCAAGAGCAAAGACCAGAGTTATTATTGGGCCGTCTTTTCCTCGCTGGAGAGCTCTTTTAGAAAGAACAGCATGAACTACGGACTCTAACCTAGCCGTGCTGCTAATGGCTAGGTAAGTAATAAATGATTTCACCAGGGTTATTGTGTTTGGTTGGGCATAAAGTTGTTATACAGTCTTGATAAAACTATTTATTCAATGTGTGGAGGTGGAAAAGTTTGTTTTCATTGTTTTGCCTGACATTAGTGATGTAAACATGCCTCTTATGCCCCAGAGAGAGATTTAATGTTACGACAGTGACGTTACGCAGCAAGCCTCTAGAGGGCGACAGAGACCATATAACTGCAAAGTTGCGGAATGCTGCTTTAAATATTGCTCTGAATTTCTTTGCTTTTTACCTAAATTTGCAGGATGAAATTTACAATTGAGTCTCAAAAAAATTCAGATTTTGTCCCAAAGCTCTGTTTTTTTTACTCATGGGGCGATGGTGGAAGATAAGTGTCCACCCCATTACTGGAGAGTCACATGTTCGAGCCCCACTCAGTCTGTCACAGTCATTGAGTCCTTGGTTAAGACACGTCATCCTCCTTACCTGCTGGTGGTGATCAGAGGGACCGATGGCACCTGTGTACAGCAGCCTCCAGGGCAGCTGTGGCTACAGTGTAGCTCATTACCACCAGTGTGTGAATGACTGTTGTGTAATAGGTTGTAGGAGTCTATAGATGCTACATAAATACAGATCATTTTACCATAACTGGTTCAGTTTCAGCATCTGAGACTTCTAGGTAGAATTTTCTAATATTTTTCCTCAAACAGTCATGTTTGGTTCATTATTTGCCAAAATCTTTGGTTTGGCTGCAAGTTTAGTTCTTAGAATAAAAGCAGTTCCTTGAAATGACTCAAGCCAGGCGTACACTGTGTGACTTTTTCACTCGTAGCACTCAGCTCTATCTCAAACTGTACGACTTCCTTGCAGAGCAAAGCTCACGTCATGTTCTCAGGCTGTACGACCCAATGCTCGAACACAACCTGACTGCTCACACTGTACGTTTGTTAGCAACACGTCGGAGCTAAAAATGTGCTAAAAATAGTACTTTTTTCTTGACAATCGTCATTGTGTGCAGAGAAAAGTGTAAAAATAAAAGGAAACGATGTGTGATGACAGAAATACCTGTGGAGACGGGTTGGCGCGTGTGAGCGGTTCTGCTACTTTTGGGTCGCAGCGCTGCTTCAACAGTGCGATACCCTCACTAGGGACGAGCAAAATATCAAACATGTTTGATATTCGTGCGACCGAATGATTGCTGATCGGGTGCTGGTCGTGAGGTTAATCGTCTCTCGTTACCCCCTGTGTTCACAGCACACAACGCAAAACTCGGCCAAACCTCAAAGATTCTCGCAGGAGAGGAAAATCGGCTCAAAATGGTCCAAAAATCACTCAATGGCTTTAGGCTACTTCTGATCAAACTCCATTAAAAGTTCACACCTTGACCAGCAGCACTTCTTACATTTACTATGACTCCTCCAGGGTCTTGATACTCATAACACATCTGTTTGAAAGCACTGAGAAATGCATTTTTCTCCAAAATGACAGTTTTGCCACTGTACGACTTTGGTGCCAAAAAACTGAGATTTTTAATTTGATCTGATTCGTCTTTTTGGCACTTCTGAGGCACGGTAATGATTTCAACCACAGTTCTGCACCAGATGCTGCCTTTTGCAAACAGATGGTTCTCCTCATTGGATACGAAAATCTTCAGCAGATAACTTTTTGGCTTCTTCAGTGCCACTCAGTTTGTAGAGTATTAGAACGATACCTTTATATCTGTAGCGGTGCACATTATCACTGTCCATCCTTTTTCTTGGGGTCATGATCTTGTCACTAGAGGAGCCGCATGCAATGCCATGTTCGAAAGAGAAAGGTGAGTTGTTGTATATTGAGTGAGACCAAAACTCAGCTTGATATTGGGCCAGCTTCTTCCACCAGACTTGTGGAAAATGTAAGATGATCACAAAGAGCCAGAAGTAACAGATTGTGTCATCCATTGAGCAAGTAATTAGTTTGAATGCAGTATGCATTCAAACTATTGTTTTCCTGTTTCTCTTTATTAGTTTGAATGCAGTATGCATTCAAACTATTGTTTTCCTGTTTCTCTTTATTATTAGTTTGAATGCAGTATGCATTCAAACTATTGTTTTCCTGTTTCTCTTTATTATTCTTCTTCTTCTTCTTCTTCTTCTTATTATTCTGCTTCCGTACGTTTTTTGAACTGTATCTCCTCCTACAGTTTTTCAGCTATTTCAGCAAGTTTGGTATCAAACCGTTCAGCTCGTTCAGCTCTTTCCGGCTATATCTCCTGGTATTGATATCTTCAACCGTTTCCGATTTATTCAGCTTTTTCTGCCATTTTTCAGCCCATTGAAATGAATGGAAAATGCTTAAAATCACTCAATTTTGAACAAAATCGTTCATCT
>SSNS01000052.1:2287024-2426807 GCA_006937985.1 Aphyosemion australe
TCAGCTACTCAGCTATCAGTTTCAAAATTCAGCATATCCTGCTAATTTCACAATTCAACTAATTGTGAAAATTTAACTACTTATACTCAAATATGAGCTGTTTAAACATTTTAGCTACTCAGTTTTTTAAACTATGTTTAGAGATTTCAGTTTTCTGCTGGTTCGGATTTTTTTCTCTATTCTCTACTTACTTTTTGGGCTTTTTAAAACTTTTTAGCAATTTTTGCTCCTAAAACTTCAAATACATTCAGCACATTTTGACAATTAAGCTTAGTTTTAGCTTCAATTCAGCTGTTTCAGCTATCGTATTCAGCAACAAAGCATTCAAACGTATTTCTGCAAGAAATGCAATTTATCTAGTTAGCTTTAGAATCCTGCTGTTTCTTACTCCATGACTGCCGTGTTTCTTGTCACCGATGCCAGTTTTCCACGTAGCTCTGTCTGTGTGCAACACGCAGAGTCACTTTAATCCAAAGAGATCTTTTTTTTTATCATTTTGAAATCCATTTTAAGCTCGTGTCTGCAGTGTTTCAGTCATGGCTCACAGCTGTATGAAAATGTACAAGTCTGCTCTCCTGCCTCTGGATCTGATAGGTCAGTCTAATCACTCAGTCCATCAAGTCACTAATTAGCTTGTCGCGGCGTGAAACGGTGTGTCGGGGCCTCCTCATTGTGCATGCTGTGTGTCGTTCTGTGATCACCACACAGCGCCTGCAATGTGGAGGCTGAGGCACGCAGGAGCGCCTGGAAAAGTCGCAGAGAAGAAAATTAGCTGTTGTTTTGTTTGCATGTTATCGTCACACTTACTGATGGGAGCAGCTGTTTTACACCATCACGCTGCATCAGTGTAAACTATTACTGTTAAATGTTGCAACATGCATATGCCAGTGCAGCTGTAATGTCAGAGTTTGCACGTTATCGTCCATTCCACTGGCCTTATGTTTGTTGTAATGTCAGCTGTTTTGTAATTAAACATGGAGCAAATGTTTCAATATCAGCAAGACAACTGGTTAGTTAGAGCCCGACTGGATGAAGAGAATAAATAAATCAGTGAAGATGTGGATGGTTTTAGGCTTGTGTTAGGAACACATCAGGCTCTCAGTTATAAAAGATCAAACATGTCTAGAAAGGAGCAGTTGAAAGGGTAGAACCAGGGAGTGTGAGACAGCCAACAGGGCCAAAACTGCTTTTTACTGTCTCACTGTTGCAATTCTGACTTGAAAGTTTGCCCCCCTCTGGGGGACCCTTGTGGTCTGGGGGCCCCAGGAACTTGCTTGCCCTGCTTGTCGGCACGCGGCGCCTCTGGTTGTTGTGTATAGGCTGCTGTGTGCACCAATGTGGCTCGGTCATTAAGATTTTAAAGCAGGCCAGGCCGTGCTGTTCTCATTCTAAGGCAACAACTCTAGTATGTCATTAGCATATTAGCATAGCATGGACTTGTAGTGCATCACTGCATCCTGACACTGTCCAAGAGAGTCATGCCAGAACAATATGTGGGACCTAGGGCCATTTAGGACCTACAAGGTCTAATAATTTGCTGTTTGCTGAAAATGTCTGTTGCGGTAGCATGATGAGGGACTTGGAGAGCATTTTGGGGATGCACAAAATAACAAGGAAGGCTATTTTTAGTGAGTAACTGCCATTATCGTCTTTGTCCAGATGGAGGCATTTCGTATTTGCTGCAATCCAATCTCAATGGAAACCCTTGCTGTTTAGTCCTGAAAAAAAAACTATTAAAAGTCACTGCTACCAAAGACCATCAAGCAAGGGCCAATGCTTTTTCCCTGACTTGTTTAAAACGTTTAAATATATTGCTGTGCTATTTCTTGTTGCATTAAGGGTGGACTGTGATTTGTGACCTTTAGGGGGGTTCTGTCCCCAGGGAGCAGCGGACAGTGGCTCTTTACCAGAACCACAGGGCTGCTGTGTTTAGTGTAGTTAAAAGATCTTTTGGAGCCAGAAAAGATTTCCAACCAGTAGCGGGTCAAACTAGGGTTCATGGTGCTCAGTGACACTGTTGTTCAGCTTTGTTCCTCTACTGGAGTTCAGTCCAGCATGTTTTACGCAACTCACCTAATTTGACTCAACAGGTTATAAAAATGCATCTGCAGAAATTAAAGACAACCCAAAGCACTGTTGGTGTGTGCATTTCAAAATAAATGCCAGGTTCAAAGTTAAAGTAGCACATTTAGATTTAGGACTCTCATTTGATTTTTGTCATTAATCACAATTTGTTTGTGCTTTTAATTCATCTATAGCAGGGGTTCCCCCGCCAGGACCCCCCACCCCTACATGCATACACACATTAAATGTGATCATTTACAAACTTTATACAGACATACAGAGTTATAACTTTTATATGGAGTTCTGATTATACTGTAGGATGTGTTATTGGAATTTTATAAATGTAATTTTTCAAAGAGGAAATAATCTGCACACTTCTATCTGCAGAAAAAAAATATTTATAGATCAAGCTTTTGATCAGAGACCTTCATCAGGAGAACTTCATACAGATGAGCGGTGTTTTCTTCACTTCTATAAATGTAATTTTTACAAATAAAATCTTGCTAACCTCAGCAAAGACAAAATTGTGGGGACCTGCTGCATGGGGTCCCCACATTCTCAAAATGCCACTGCTGGGAAATGAAAACTTTAAACATTAAATTGATTTTCTTGGACTTATTTTAACTGATTTGGATAAGATCGATGATAGTCCAGCTGTGAGATGTCCAATCCTGTATGTCTGGTTAGTTTGCTGTCATTATCGTAATCTTTAAGTCCCCATGTTGGTTTTCATTATTCTCTCCAACCTCAGCTCATCCCAAACCCATATTTGATGTTTAATAAATCACTTGTTTGACTTTTAGACCAACTTGGTCTGATTTTAGCCTCGACTTCTGGAGGAAGTTTGGATGTTTTTCAACCCAAAGGCTTCCTTCATGATTAAAGCTTTCTGTAAGATGACTGCGTACGCTCCACCCTGCTGACAACTTTAATTTTTCATGCCAAGTTTGTGTAGTTGAACATTTTTTCACATCTTTAACTTCTGCTTGCATCACCGACCAAGGCCATTCAATCAATTCTTGCTAATTAGCTTAGCATGGGGCAAGCCATTCCCACAGGGAGTTCAGCTGGGCAATTAAATTGTGGCTAATAGAAAAAACCCACTAGCTAATAGAAAGACTGATTGGAGACCTTTGCCCAGTTCCAGACAGTTTGTCTCTGGTATGTCGTGCTACAGTGTTGTTGTTCTGAGAGGGTAGAAAAGTTAGAAAGATGATGGGAGGAGAGCAGGAAGAAGGTAGAAGAGGAAAACTGGAGTAAACGGGAGATTTGAAGGTTGAAATAAAAAAAAAAAGTCCCTGTTTGCAGTGTTGGGTGGAGGAATGATAGACAGCTATGGGTCTGCATCTTCTACTGTGGCACACTTTCTGTTTATAGAAACAGAATATATTGTATACCTACTGCCCGACACGCTCTGATAAACACATTCAGCTCAATGTGGCATGCATGGAAATGGGGCCTTTTCTCAGAATGAAGCAGATGCTGGATTTGCCAAAGATCTTTACCATGAAAAACAACTCCTATTAGAGAAGAATGAAGTCGAAAGATGAGACTTCCTCTTGATAAATGGTACATGTGGGTTTCTGCTGGATTGTTGATCTCTTAGAAGATTACATAAATAGAGAAGGTTTGCCCGTTCATTCTTTTTCCTCTTGAAAAATCGCAGGAATGACAACAGGATACATTCTGGATCTAAAGCCATTAGTCTGATGCCGTACATTTGTTTCAACGAAGTAAAAAATAGAAATGTCAAACACAGCCTGGGACACATTCGTTACAACGATCATAAACACACGTTTACAAAATGAGTGGGTTTATGTAAACGCTGTCATTTGTTCTCCAGCTAGACTCCCTAATATATCACAACATGTAGATTTCTCACCCTGGATGATAAATTCTTGAAGAGAAAGCTGGTTTCCGTGTAGATCTTCTCATAAACTCCCAGTCGTTGTGGGATTTGATCATTTCTAGTCTGTAACACCAAATAATGTTGCACATTATTGGTGCCTTAACAGCTTAATATCAAAATGTTGGTAAACCTGCCCAGTGGGGAAAGCAGGATGCTCTCTCAGGGTTGGGAGTCGGTGATTGCCACAAGCATTAGATGTTTAAAGGTCTCGTTCACTGGCAAACTTTGTGATACTTGTGATTTTTTAAATGCGATTGGTCACTCTGAGTTGCATATGCATGCTGAATGTGGAAATTCTGCATTAGCAGAAGAAAGAAAATAGACGGGAAAACGATCGAGTCAGAAAAAGTCAATCTCTTCTACGCCATAGGGAAAATTGGTTTTCATAGACTTGTCTACCTTGACTTGCGACCATAGAAGGCGGTTGGCTTTGCAACCAGGAAACAGCAGAGAACATCTCGGCTAGTAGAAGCTAACCGTTAGCATTAGCACCTCCACAATATGGCGGAACACGTTCTGGCCGGTATTATTTGTGAAGATAACACACCAACGTTACCGTTTTTACTCAAGAAAATATGTTTTACAGTATTGTAAGTTTTGTTTACGAAGGCAGCGGAAGAGACGTGTTGCTGTTAGCCAATGAGAGGTGAGATATTTGCATATCATGAATGTTAATGTGTAAGACTCATGATCCTGTCGTTTTTCCCTGAAAAATAATTTCTTTGATAGAAAATGACTCAAAATAGGCATTTATTCATACTAGAAACAACATCAAATCTATTGAAAAAAATGAGTGAGTGTGACCTTTAAGTAGCTGGTGAATGTTTATGAAGGATGGTAGGATGGAGCTAGAGATGGACCAAGGATTCTAGGCTCTGCCCGGAAAAGGTCAGCTCTGGTCTGTGGTGGTAAAGGAGCCAAGCCAACTGGCAAAACTCTTGATTTGCTGGTCCGTCTACATTTCAACCCCCAGCTTTGGTCATGAAATTGGGATCATGACAGAAAATACATCTTTAACAAATATAAGAAGCATAATGAGGTGCCTCTGTAAGTTGTTTAGAGATTAGGTAAGGAGCTCAATTGTCTAGAGCAGGGGTTCCCAATCCAGAGGGCCACTATCCAGTGTGTTTTAGTTGTTTCTCTGCTCCAACACACCTGATTCTAATCAGCAGGTGAACAACAAACCTGCTAAATATGTGATTTAACCACTGAATCAAGGGTGTTGAAGCTGGGAAACAACTAAAACATGCTGGACCCAGGACTGGTCACCCCTGGTCTAGAGGGATCTGACTAGGGTATCTCCTGGTTGCATTCCTCTCTGAGGGTTCCGTGGCACGTCCTGCTATAACGAGACTCCTGGGTACACCTAGATCTCATTACATGTCAGAGATGATATATAATGTCTCTACTATGCTGGTGGAGGCTAGATGGAATGGTGGATGTTGATAGAATCGGCTTTATTCATGTAGAGTGCATTTGACTTGAGAGAAAACTACTTGTAAAACAGGCACGGATCTTCTTTGTACTTTGATTGCAAATTGAAGGAGCAGCTGAGTCTTAACCTCAAGATTTAGAACCAAGCACTCATGTCTTCAAGTGTTTTCCTACCAGAGATATCACAAACCCTCCTTCTATCAAGTAAATCAAATGATTAGAGCAACAGAGGAGGGCTTCGGTGCAGGATTGAATAAATTATTATTAAATGCATCTATGATTAATGAGTGTAACCAGGTCCAGAAAGAAATGAAAAAAGAAATAAATTGTGACATCAACTGTGCCTCTGTTGTCAAGCTGAACTATGTCACTACAGATCAAAGATGTTGGAAAAATGAGCCAAAGTTTTTATAAATGAGACCAATTTAATCTAATGCTTTGCGTTTCGGTCTGTGGTAGAAAACCAGAGTATCTACAAAAAGTCCCTCAATAGGAGATTATGCAAAGGGCCTAAGATGTGTAGTGTGTATCTGTGAGTTCTTCCGTTGCATGCATTCAGTGTTCTATGATGTTTTTGCCTTGTCTGTCTTTGTGAATCACTGGATAGATTTCAATTAAACACTTAGTCACCTTTCAATATGCATCATCACCTGAATAGGATTTTCAGTAAGCCCAATGTATTTTGTATTTTATAAGGAATATATCTTGTTTCAAAACCTTAATTTGTATAAAAATGATGTATTCTCTCCACAGTTAACCCAGTGTTGGATAACAACAAAAAAGAAATAAACAGTGTCCGTTGCTGCAGTGCCTCTTATACCAGGAGTGCTCTAATTTTGCCCTTTTGCAGCGCACAGAGCTGATTTCCTTTGTTAGAAAAAAAGTTTCTCAAACTAGCATGATGGGATGCTAATGTGTTTCATGAAGACGTCATCAAGACCAAATAGGAAAGTCCAGTCAGCGAGGGCTTTCTGCATTCTTCATGAGCTGTATCTCATTTAGAGAGATTGAATTTGTGTTTAGGCAGAGTAAAAGCAACAAAACACTCTGAAGAAATGGGACGAACACAGAATATGGCCTCTTACCGTGTGGGAGGGAAATTATACAACTAGGAACGATAAGAGGGCTGATAAGAGTTGGGAACAGTTGGTGCTGTTTTTAGGATGAAGAGGAGGAAGCAGCTGTTTGTTTTAAAGCACACATCTAAAAGAACGATGGGAACAGCTAACAAGGCTGCCAGGAGGATTTAATAGAACAAACTGAAGAAAATATATTCTGACTGAAGACTGATCGATAGATGACAGTAAACTGATTTTTACTCGTGGTTGGTTTTATTTCAGTTTTCTTTTGGTAGATATAAAAAAGCTGGGACATTTTTGATTAAAAAGGATTTCTATATAAATATCGAGTGATTCCTCTTGGAAGAAAGATGGCAAAGTGTTTTGGACCAATAGAGATGTACATTAATCCCCTTGACATCTGTATGGTCCTCTTGCATAAAGACTAAAACTAATGCTAGAACCTTTGGTTTTCAGATGCATTTCATTTCTGTGTTACTTCATCATTGTCCATTATAGAACAGAAATGAGCAAAGCAAGACATGGGTAAGAAGAAAAGAGATAAAAAAAACTAAACCCACGTGTTTAGCCTTGACGAAACACGTTTTTTTATAGAAACAGTAAATATAATTGTGTTTCTCAAGCTGTTCTAGGTTGAAACGTGATGTTTTTTCTGCTTTTATGTAACTACCAGAAAACATTTTCAGCATAATTAGCTACAAAATACAGCACTCTGTTTTTAGAGAAGATTCTAACTATGTTAGAGCTGCTTTCATAATCCCTGTTCTATACTGATAACCTACACAGGTTCAAACATTGTTGGTGAACTTTTTATTAATTATTTGTTTATTTATTTTACCTTTATGTAACCAGGTGACTGAAAACCCGTTCAAATTTACAACAACTATCTGGCCAAGAGGCAGCAGCAAGAGCAGAAAATATGAGAACCAACATGTTACAACAGGATAAAAACTAGGGTTGGGACTCGATTTAAAAAAATTATCTAATTAATTAGAGGCTTTGTAATTAATTAATCTTGATTAATCGCATTTTAATCGGTCAAGAACATTTGCCCCGAAAGCAATTTTTTTCAAATTAAGAATAATGAGACAGAGAATGAAACAATAGTCACTGACATTATTATTGTAAACACAAGCTCTTTTAATTTCTAAAAACATGCTTTTAAATTGTATTTCAATTCAAAACAGGAGAAAAAAAATATTTATGTACATCACTGGCAACAATAGGACTTGTACTATACTATTTTAAGTACATTTTGATAATGGTATTGTCTTTAAAATAATAATAATAATAATAATAATAATAATGGTTTGATCGAATGTGCAATTTGATTTGATTTAGCATCATTAGAGACAGAAATGAAGGCAAAAACACATGACGAGGGATTTCTGATCACTCATTTGATTGTGGTTTTAGTTGTGTTTGGAGCACATAAAAAAGGTTTACATGGTCTTGTAGCCAAGGATCTGAGCTTTCTTTAGAGGTGCAGCATGGCTATATTGATATTTAGGGCATGTATTTTGCTGCTAAACTTCAACATCCCCCAATTGGGGGGACCCTCTGGTTTAAAGGGTTAAATGAGTTAATTTTTTTTCTAATTAATTAATTAATCATAATTAACGCGTTAAATTCCCACCCCTAATAAAAACACATAAAACAATTACAAACATAAAGTCACACTCGATATAATCTGAGTCATCAGGACGGTCTGAAGCAGGTGCACTGATCAGAGATAATTAATCCTATTAAGTTAAAGAAGGAAGAGGCGCTGCAGGCTGATAAGCAAGGCAGGCACTTGCTCTGGGTCCCCAGAGGGCAGACAAACTTTGAAACAGTCAGAACTGCAACAGTAGTGGACAGTGAATAGCTGTAATTTTGACAGCGACATCAAGGGTATAGAGAAAAGCTTTAGAGGCAATCCTATAGATTTTGTTACTGATTTTGAAACCCTAACCCAAACTAAACAACAACAAAAACATTTAATCACAATCATCAGTCCTCGTCCAGAGAGAAATGAAGTTCCCTCAAAAAGTTCAAAAAGGGGGTCCATGTATCAAAAAATTGCAGGGTGGTTCTTTTTAAAGTGAATCTTATTTTTTCCAGTTTCAAGAAACACATCGTCTCTCTAATCCATCTGGTGACACTTGGTGGAGAGTGTTGCTTCCAAGTGAGCAGAATACTCCTTAGGGTGATAAAAGCGATGATGTCATGTGACTTACTGGGTAAAGTGGAAGTGGGTGGAGTAATACCAAATATAGCGCTTAGGAGATTAGGAGAAATGTTTTTAATCATAGATTTTTGTGCATATTTCAAAATGTCAAATCCAAAAAGTGGAGCGTTCAGGACATGACCAGAACAAATGTACATGATCTGCTGGTTGCTCCTTACAGCGAGGGCAAGAGGAATCTACATATGTCGGATAGTCTGGTGAAACGAGCTCTTAAAACTACTTTTAACTGTATCCGACCATGCTGCATGCACCCTGCAAACAGTCAACGTCGCATGGACGTGCAGATTATGTCTATATTTCGTCAGTCCAGACCACGTCTGTAGGATGTCCTAATGGCTGTACTGTCTTTGCACATTGGGATTGAAGCATGAGGAAGACGTCTAACTGGTTCTTTACAACCAGTTCTTGCACCAGGTCCAGAATTGGAACCTCTTTTGACGTAAAAACCCGTTTTACGTTGTACTTGTGTAAAGAAGGCAAACACACTTCTTCCCGCTCACACACCCCTACACTTATACACTCACATCTCAAATATTTGTGTGTGTACAGACACACAGATGCTAACACACACTCACATACATCTATCTATACAAAGCAGTTTCTTCATTCAGAAAAAAGCTGACTCAGGTTGTGGAAGTTCTCCTGTGCTGGTCCAGCTCATGCTCCGCTGAACACGTACACGATATGGAGGGTGTAAATGGACAGCTGAATTACTTTTTAAACATCCTGGGGACAATAGTGCACGGAGGAAATGCACTTCATTACAGCCGGATCTCAAACTTGCAGCAAATCTTGCCTCCTCGTGTTCCTCGGTGGCAGGTTTTTCTTCTTCTACTGCTATTTAAAGTTGTCAGTTGGCTTCCACTTGCAGTAGGCAGCATTAATGTAGAACGCCATAAATGGCTGTGAGGAAAGACTGGAGGCAAATGCACTTTTTATGATTATTGTTTCCCTCTTGGTGGTGCAAGGCTATTAACACACATCCTCCAAAAGCATTTCACAAATCACGTTGAGACAAACTCCCAGAGGAAGGAGGGCTGCTAGAAAAGGAAAATCCAAATGCTGTTCAACTGGTAAACTTAAGGTGATTTTCTTACTGCGTCTTAATGTTCGGTGACTCCATTTTCTACTGTGTAGCCACATCTGGACAAACATGATTGTTATACAGAAGATATCAGAGAAAAATAGTTCCTGTAGGTCCAATACAACCACCAGCATCAGCAGTTCTGAATCTGAACAGCCAGGAAGTCCTGCACACTGGTGACAGTCACATATTTTCAGCTGTCCTCAGCAGGAATGATAAGATGACTAAAAAATGATCCAGATTTTGTAGAAAAAGGAGCACAGGCTGAAACTTTCAAAGCGCTAACATCTCTTGGCACAAAGAAGAGTGTCCTACTGAGCGGTGACATTTTTAAACAAACTGCAAAAGTGAAATTTTAACATGTTTAGAAATTGTGTGCAAAATAGTCTCAAATCAGTCAAAAAACAAAACTCCACAAGTATCTGGAAATCTCCTCAAACTATTCTCAGTTTAGTTCCTGGGAGTTGGAAATAATTTTAAAATGTGAGAAGAATATGGGAAGAGTTGGCAGTGAAGAAAAAAATTATAAGGACATTTAAGACAACAAATCAGGTCAGGATTAAGGCTTTTCATAAAGCATCTACAACAGAGATTATATTGATTCTTCATCAACCTTCCAAAGAAACAAAAAATATGAACTATCCCTTTAAGAACATGGAGTTTAAAAGAGTAAAATACAAACATAATCTTGCTTGGATGTTGCTATTCTAACACAGCCAAACAGCTGCCTAAACGTTTACACACCTCTGTATGAGTGCAACAGATTAACCCCTGCAGTGTAGGTTCATAGCACAATGAACTCGGAATAGGGTATTCTACAGTTGACGTCACCACGCAAAGGCTGCTGGGAAGGGCCATACTAATAAGCCGCATCAACAATAGAAAATATACAGTTTCAGAGCGTTTTGACATCGATATGAAGGCATAAAATGGAGGAAGTTGTTTTGACAAAAAAAAAAACATACCAGAGAGCTTTTCGTGATGGCGACCCTGCTAATTATCGATCACCAGAACTGAAGCGCTAGCTCAAATGAAAGTGAAAGTAAAAACTAACCCTCGCTAGCAGCGCTGTTGTTTTAAACGCCGTTATTCCCATCACGGCTCCAGTTCATTACTCACAGTGCTCAAGTAACATTTTCTCAAGGTAGTTTTTTAACTGTCAGATTATCATTTGTGTCCCTACTTTTTATATTCCACTCACCTCTGCTCAAAAGACTTTTTCGTGGACGTTTGGGTGGACATGCTGTTTGGCCGAGACGTTCAGCTGGACCGCTGCCTGCTTGTTAACTCTCCTCCGTTCACACCGCTGCCTCCACTCTCCGTTAACAACGCTGCGTCCTGCATTAACTCTCCTCCGCTGCTCCTCCTGGATAACCCCACGACTGAGAGCGTCATTACGACCGGCGGCTGGTCATTCTCGGATGTAGGACTTTCCCCTCCAGGAAGATGTAAGTAACAAATATACGTGCTTTTCTTGATCTGCTCCACACAGTTAAAATCCACTCGTCCAACTTAAAAACTACCACCGCTTTGCTTCTTTTGTCTTTAGCTTAGCCCGTGTAGCTTTCCAGCTGTTTCACGTGGTGTCGGCCTGAAACTGGCGTCTCCGGGTCTGCAGCGGTATACTATTGACTTTACTGGCTTTGGAAAAGGGATAAAAAGTCCTCTCCAACATCCGATCTGGGCGTCTAGAGTCCGATTAGCACCTCCCCCAGCAGCAGCGTTAAGTTCCTTGCTGTTTGAAAATCTTTAGAAGACGAAAAAATTAATTTAGCCAGATCTGAGCGCCTCAGTCTCATAGGATTCCATACTAAAATGTAGATTGTTTGTATGACCATATTTCCCAGAGTGCTTTGCGGCAATCTATTTTTAGCTACTGTAGAAAGCTCTATTAAGGCTCAAAAAAATCAAAATATGACAAATTTATCCAAAGGGATTCGAATGAAGGCAACTGGACTTCTTTAGTTTCTTGAAGACGTTTCACTTCTCATCTGAGGAGTTTTGTCAATTCTGACTGGAATATGGGAGCTTATAAACTGTAGCTGTCTGTTGTTGCTTAACGAGCAGAAACTACCTATGAACACCCCTCCTCTCTAACTCCTGATGAGTCGTTGGAGTCATTAGCCTGTATTGTGTGCCACCTCTTCAGGTCAAGACTCCACCTACACCTGAAGGACAAGGGACACCCTTTTGAAGATGATAAAGTCCACATTCTGGACAGAGAAGATAGATGGTTTGAGAGAGGAGTGAAGGAATATATCTATGTCAAATGGGAAAAACCTACATTAAATAGAGGAGGATGCCTCAGGTTTCACCTTTCCAGCACCTATAATGCAGCTCTGAACTTTATTCCCAAACATTTTCACTCTAGGTCACACCCCCCTGCATCTAATCAATACGACTCCCACACAATAGAGGAGGAGTGTTCATAGGTAGTTTCTGCTCATTAAGCAACAATAGACAGCTACAGTTTATGAGCTTGACCCTCCCATATTCCAGTCAGAATTGACAAAGCTCCTCGGATGAGAAGCGAAACGTCTTCAAGAAACCAAAGAGGTCCAGTTGCCTTCATTCGAACCCCTTTGGATTACCATGACCTGGATGACTGAGAACCTTCATCAGCATGACAAATTTATACCTTTATAAAGAATTTTATATGTATTTCGACACACAAAGATCGTCTTATAATTGAAATTTGAGGTCCTGCAGTGGGGTTATAGATTGTCATGATACATGTAGGACTGAAAAACAAAATCAAAGATGGCAAGAATAAATCATCTAGATAAGAATAAAGACAACAAAACAAGAAATGATGAGCAATCAGTAATCCACTCCACCTGTAAGGAGAGAAGAAAACTGATGGAGTGAAAAATATGAAACACAGAACGAACAATAGAAGACAAACCAAAAATAACAGAAACCATCAAATATGAAATTATAGAAATGAAAACAGCCAGAACCCAAAGACCGAGACAGTTTAATCACATATCAAATCGTTTATAATTTTAAAATCTAACAAGAAACACCAAACCACAGAAACAAATACCACTGTTCCATTCTATTTCTGTAACTTACTTCCATTTCTAACACAGAACAGTTGATTAACTTTATTTTCTTCACTCTGAAGGCTTTGGCATCATTTCAAAGAGTTTCAACTTTGTTTGGTGATTGGAAGGAAGTTCGGTCTCAACCCCGTTGGTGTTTGTTTTGTGACCTAATGTTCAGGCCTGCAAAACACCTCAGAGGTGAACATTTCCCTTCCCTCACCTCTGACTCGCTCTCCTCTCAGTCTTGAGTTACCTGTGATTGTGGAGAGGAGAATAATGAAGGATAGGAAAAAGAAGAGGGCACGGTCTATCGATCTGCTGCTAAAGAAACAAGAGGCATGAAAGTAAAAGTAGGAGACATAAGGACGGAGGACGCATCCAAAAATCTGACTTTTATCCACAATGAAGTCGGGCCCTGTCTAGACTCTAAACCAGTCTTGGATACAAATGGATGTCTTTTGGGGGGTTTTCACTTTTTACAATTACATCAGACAAAAAGTTTTCTAATCTATTGCCTTTTAAACTTTATGATTACCCTGATGTGAATGATAAAAAGGTTCACGTTGGTGAAAGTTCCTGCAGGAGAAAACTCTATCGGAACAGCTTTTATTGGCCAATACCTTTACCAATACCAGGCCAAAGGATATATGATTCATAGTCCCTGGGTCTGCTCCCAGAAAAATCAAGCTGTTACTCACCTCATGTCCAAAGCTGAGTCTGACCAACTGGAGAAAACATTTGTTTAAAAAATGTGTTATTGAAAATAACATACAGTTGTTGGAATTACTGCTATAGCTTGAGAGCTAACAACATTCTGGTGATGCTAAACAATACTGCTAGCATTACTCTAACTTCTAATGCTATTGGTAAATGTTGATATGGTGCCTTCTAGAGTCCAAGAACCACCCAAGGCACTTTGTCAACAGTCATTCACCCATTCACACACATTCAGCTGATATGATGAGCTACATTGTAGCCACAGCTACCCTGAGACACACTGACCACGCTTTCCAACAGATGCTTATTCATCGCGTAACGTTCCCCCGCAAAGCGTAATAAGCGGCTAATAGCTGCTGGTACTGTCTGTGGGTTTGTTTCCATCTGGTATGTAGCGGCGCAACTTGGACCCATCCCAGAAGTGTAATGTCACATAGCTCAGTTAAATTTACACTTAGGGTCTATTTTATGCGCGCTACACTCCCAGAACACATCAAGTTCAGCAGTTTAGATCAGGTCAGACAGGAAATCAAACATGGGTGCAGTGTAAAGCAAATTAATAAAAGACGTTTACCGAATCTGCAAAACAAGCTAGCTTTTAAAGACAAACACGATCATGGAACACTCAACCCTCCTGTCAGCTATCATCCTTAGGCCACGCCCCCCTGATATTGGAACGTGCATTGCCAACATAAATGAGATAGAGCTAAAAACCAGTCTCTGTTTTCTAGGTCCAAATGTTTTTTGTTGTCCGTGACTTCAAATGGTGTTTTTCTTTTTGGGACTCTGGTAGTTTGTCCTAAAGTTGAAGTGGTAGCAGCCGGCTGTTCCTATTTCTCTGATATTAGTGAGCGGAGAACCTCTCACACCAGTGGTGTTCTGTTAATAAATACGTGAGTGTGTAATGAGTGGAGGACCCAGGGAAGTGTGGTGGTTCGGTGAGACCAACAACCGGATGGTCCAATGTTTGCATTCGGTTCAAAAGGTTTTTTAGACAATTGCAAGAGAACCACTTCATTCATTTATTTCATTTTTTTTAATCTCCACAATATATTTATAGCTATACGATGTTAGAACGTTGTTAAGCTAGCTTGTTTTGCAGGTTTGCCATTGTAGCTTTAACTAGAAGAAAACTGTAATTACATGTGACACCTACGTGGCGGAGGTAAAAGGAACAAAAATAAACCACAGACCTATTGGATACATGCTGTTGTCTTTCTTTTTGTATGTTGTCATGTGAACTGGTGAAATCACAAATGATTTTGCGATTTTCCTGTGATTTTGTGACCTTGCAGGAGCAGATGTGTGAAATGCCACCATTTTCACCTGAGCTGGTGGCTCCACCCGGATCACTGTCATCAGCCATCTTTGAATTCGGATCATGTTCTAATTGGAATCAGGGTTCGATTACTTCTTTCTGTTAGGCCATTTCAACATTTGTCTCACAAACTTGACTTTGTTTACAGCAGTGAAGATTTGAAAGTCGTAGAAAAGACTTTTCACTAACAGCTTTTAATAATGATAATAATAATAATTCATTGAACTTATATAGCGCTTTGTTAGGACACTCAAAGACGCTGCATGCACTCACACATTCACACACTGCTGATGATGGTAAGCTACTGAGTAGCCACAGCCGCCCTGGGGCGGTCTGACAGAGGCGAGGCTGCACTGTTGCGCCATCGGCCCCTCTGACCACCACCAACAGAGGCAATTCGGGTTAAGTGTCTTGCCCAAGGACACAACAACAGTGACTGACGACTGAGTGGGGCGCGAACCCACGACCTTCCAATTGTGGGGCAACCACTTAACTTCTATGCCACCGTCACATTAAAACAATCCCAACCTGCACAATTTCTCAGACTCGCTTAAATGACAGCAGGATTTTGTATACAACACTCTTATTGACATACAAATACAAATGGTTATATTCATGCACACATCTTTTTGACAGCTATCTCACACCATACTCCTCTCTGGAACATGCAAACACAGGATCAAGACCACCCTCTTTAATCATTTTCCTTCCACGTTCTCAAATTTTCTGGCAGACATCATGAGAAAAACCCTGCCATTTTGGATGATCAAATGATTTCTTATGCCAGAATATAAAAATCTTGTTTTCAAGAAGACACCTGTGTTGATGCTGAAGCATGAAAGAAATTCATAAATGTGCACCTCCTTGCTACTCAACATCTTCCCATTTCTTTCCTATCTTACATTTCCTTCTTTCTACCTCCTCCTTCTCCTTGTGCCCTCTCTCCGTCTCTTTCCTGTCTCTCTGCGGTAATGAATACTGGATCAGTCAGAGACAGACGGTGCGTGGGGTCTCCCCGGAGGAGGCAGAAAACCACACACAAAGTGCACAGGAAAACCAAACGCACAAATCCCCACAGACATATGCTGCGGAGAGAAAAACCCTCAGCCTCCATACGAGCACATCCATCCACGAGGAGATGCACACTGGAGGTGATTTTTAGCTCTGATAAATCTCAACTGTAATTTTCCTTATCAGTAATCTGCAGCCTCAGATGGGTTTTCAGACCCGAGCGAAGCTACAAGAAATACGAGGTTAATGAAAAGCACGTATGAATGGGAAAAAAATACAAAGGCAGAATTTACAGGAAGATATTTTGAGTTATTTGAACGCTGACTGTCATCCTGCTAACACTTGCTCTTGTCTTTTCTCTGTCATTGCACTATGCTAAGCATCTCCTCGTTCTCGTTCACCTCCGATTTGATTAACTTAACGCTGAGTGCCGTTGTGTGTGTGTGTGTGTGTGTGTGCGTGTGTGTTCGTGGTCTCCCTCAATAAGCGTGAAGGCCCCATGCTGCCAGATTAAAAGTTTACTCTTGGCATAGAAGTGGAAACTGGCGTTGCATAACACTTAACATACTGTGAGAACACATGCTCAGTTCTACAAGAGTAAATATTGCACAAAGATTCCTTTTATCGTGCCACTAAACACTTTAACTTCATGAATAAATGAGTGTAAAACTCATTAATTGGCTGAAATTTGTTTTTTACTGCTGTGTTTATAAAGTCAACATTGCACATACAGCTTGTTATTTTTGGGGTTAACCCAATTCAAGATGGCCACCGTATTTCATCAAAATGAGCTGGCTCTGTCCCAGTTAACTTTACAGATATTGAGATGTGATTTGGTGTGGTTATAGCTTAGGGTGACCATATTTCCATTTCCAAAAAAGAGGACAGGGGATCTGTGCCTACCGATGACGTCACACCATGGGCGTCGCACCCATGGGGGGTGTGGGTGTTTTAACACCCACGCTTTTTCTAATGAGGAGGTTGAACACCCACACCTTTCCAGCAGTTTTGCTCAAAACTTTACTAACAATCTGGTCCCTCCGTGTTTCTCTCGCTGTTTTCTCCTCTCCCCCTCCCTGTCCTGTTGATCATTGAAACCCGCACCTCTGCGCACCGGTGTTACGTCAAAAATTCTCGTACGTTCCATCATTGATATGTTTCTCCAGCTGCTCCGCACCTCCCAACTGATAAAATCGCGCGTGCTCATTACAAGCTCCACTCCGAGCGCGCTCTGCTCGTACCACAAGAGAACTACAACCTCGTTGAGCTCAAACATCTTATTTGAGCAAATCCAGTGTTTTAAGTGGGCCCCTCCCGATACGCAGAACACGCGCTCCATGAGGGGCCTCGTTTTGCGCATGAGTACTCATTCTCTCCAAATGCGCAAAAGGTGCATCGCTGCCGCACGCACAGCACCAAATGCCACACAAACCATGTTCGGACCCATTTTTTCCCGGTGTTCTGTCAGAACAACTGGTTTAGAGCTAAAATATTCTGCCAACAAAATGGCTCTAGAACAATTCATATGTAAGCCGAGGTGTTTTTGCAAACACTATAATTAATACTCGTGAGCAGGCTTTGAATTACACAGAGGATTCTGGGGGAGCCCAGTGACGGGGAGGGGGTGGGGGGTCTGTTTGCCTTGGCCCCCAAAATGCCTTGATACGGCCCTGGATGTGGGACTGAATTTCGAAGTTGATCTGAATTGTATCAAATACATAAATATTACACGCTTATGAATTATTGCTTTATGAAGGTCAAAAGGTGTAATGGGATAAATCTACCAACATTTTCATTTTCAAAAACTTTGTTTTGTTTTCTTGTTTTTTATTTGAATATTTATCCTGTCCTGTCTGTCTCTGATCGTCCTGCATCTCCTCTCCATCCACAAGAATAAACTGTTTCCTGGCTTCCTCCTGATTCACCTCGAGTTGCTTTTGAACTAAACATTTAAATGAATCTACCGGCTGAAAAATATTGGAGTGTGCGCTGCGCGGCGGCGCAGGTGAGGTGAAATCACCGGCGCACGGGTGACGCGCTCCAGACACTAATAACAGATACGATCAAAAGACAGAAGTAACACAGAAGATTATATGAACGATCGCGTGTTAATTATATTTTTTGGTGGCGCCACTTTGAAAATGTTACTGTGGCCGTACGCAGGACGCAGCTTCAACAACCAGTCTGTCCTCTCCTCACAAAAGATCCCCGGTGCGCTGAGAGTCCATATAAATAATATAGGTAGAAACAGAATATTTTTTCGGGCTTCCCTGGGTGTGTTGTTTAGGGCTTCCAGCTCCCCAGTAATTCAAACCCGGCTCCTGGATGAAAACCCGGACATTTTCATCAATATAGGAAACCCCCCCGGACGCCCCGGACAGACGGTGAAAAGTGGACATGTCCGGGGAAAAGAGGACGTTTGGTCACCCTATTATAGCTGAAATCTAACTCTACAATATTTGTCTGATATCTTTGTTTCACACTTTTCCATCAAATCAACCATTTTCATGTTATTGAAATTTTGCAGGAACCACTTAATAGATTTTACTGAAACTTGCAGAAAACTTTGGCATTAGCCCAAACTGACGATGACCATAGCTGACCTTTAAAAACCATGAAAGGGCTACACATCAGTTACTTTTACAGACGTTAATGGTCCCGTTTGCTGAGAAACTGTGTAATAATTGTTTTATTTGAAATATGATCAATCATTCTAAGTTGTATATACATGCTGAGCATCAAAATTTCCTTCAACTCCCATGGCATTAGCCACAGAAAGGAAATATATGGAAAAACAATCTGGTCAGAAAAAAGCCACTCTTTTCTACTTCGTGGTCTCGCCCACTTTGGCTCGTGATCGTGAAGGGGTGTGTTGATTTTGCGTCCAGGAGAGATCAGAGCATGTCTTGGCTAGTAGAAGCTAACCGTTAGCATTAGCAACTCCACAACATGGCGGTACTCTTTCAGGCTTGTGTTATTTATGGAGATTAAACATTACCGTTGCATGTTTTCACCAAGAAAGAAGATCGGATAAAAACAGCAGAAAAGTCGCACTGCTGTTAGCCAGTCAGATGCGAGATGTTGTATGTAATGAATATTAATGAATAATGAGTAAAATCCTATTGTCAGCTCCCCTACTCTTCCAGTTAACTAACCTCCTGAAACAGGAGTGGAAGAGCTTTTTTCCCCACAGAAAATAACTCACAAGGCATGAATTCATACTAGAGACCGCAGCAAATTTATTGAAAATTTGATTGAATGAAACCTTCAATTTAGTTTCATGTGTTATTAACAGAAGGTCATTCACAACACACTCCAAGCACTACCAGATTGTGTGAGATCTTTTAATAAAACACTAAAAGTAATTTTCAAGGTTTGATCAAAGCTATAATTCTGCAGTTTCTCCACATACGTTCATTTTAGTTTGAAAGTCTTGCATCCTTTACATTTTCATGCTATATGATATATATTCAGAGAAGCTGCTGAGTGGTAGTGATGTGTCATTCACTAACGAACCAGCTCTGTCCTGGCTCCTACAAAGGATCAATGAGAACCGACTCCTGTCCAAGAGCCATTGATTTACTTTTTCTTTTATTTCCTGCAGCCAATCCTGTAGAATAAAATACAAGATTTATACCATTGGGTCATAAAAGAGGAGTGCAGATATCCCTCTTTTATAACCTAATGGCAACCTTGGAAGAATAAACAATGGCAGGATTCAGCTCGAGTCAGAGTTTGTTCACAAATAACACATCAATAGTACTAAACAAGGAGTCGTTTGGGAGCCTAAGGAGGCAACTTTTATTGGTGAACCAGGAGGAGCTACTTAGTCAGCCAGAGAGAAACACAGTTCCCGTCATTAAAAGCCAAGTTCAGATGAAGCTGAATGAAGTTTAGGAATAAAAACTGATTGTAAAGCGTGCTGCTATGGTGGTGAGTCAACAAAGTAAAAAAAAAATAACATCAATGATGTCATGCAGCCTCTTAAGGCAAGGCAGCTTTATTTATATAGCAAATTTCATACACAGAGGCAATTCAATGTGCTTTTCATTTAGCAAGAATGGCAAGAACAATAAAATCAACATGACAGCAGAATTAAAATACATACCAATTTAATTTAGATTTATAAATTAAAAAGAAAAGAACAAAGTTAAAGGGTGAGCAGATACAGTGCAGAAGGTGCAGCATAAGAAACATTCATTCATAGGCTGATGAATACATGAAGGTTTTCAATTTCAATTTAAAAGTTACTAGAGTTGGGGCACATTGGAGGTCATGAGGAAGCTGATTCCATCTGTGTGCAGCATAGTAGCTAAAAGCAGCTTCACCCTGTTTGGTTCTGATCCGAGGTTCTACCAGCTGACTGATTCCTAAGGATCTCAGAGCCCTGCTGGGTGGATATACAAGAAGGAGATCTGACATGTATTTTGGCTGGTGAGTGATTTATAAACTAGTGGAAGAACTTTGAAATGGATTCTGTAGTTTACTGGTAACCAGTGTAGAGATTTAAGAACAGGAGTGATGTGCTCGATTCTCTTGGTTCTTGTTAAGACTCTAGCAGCAGCATTCTGAATAAGCTGCAGTTGCTTCACAGCTTCTTTGGGAAGACCAGTCAGAAGACCATTGCAGTAGTCTAGCCTGCTAGAGATGAACGCATGAAAAAGTTTCTCTAGGTCTTATCTGGACATGAGACCTCTGAGTCTTTGATGAAGATGATAAAACGCTGATCTAGTTATAGCCTTAATGAGACCAGTGAAGCTCAGGTCTGAATCAACTATAACACCAAGGTTTCTAACCTGAGTCTTTGTTTTTATTCCTCTGGAGCCAAGTTGAGCAATAACCTCCATCCTATCCTTCTTATTTCCAAAGACAATAACTTCAATCTTGTCTTTGTTTAACTGAAGGTAGTTTGACTGCATCCAGTCATTAACTTGCTCCAAACACTGACAGAGTGAGTCTAGGGGACCACAGTCACTAGGTGATAGAGCTAGGTAGATCTGGGAGTCATCTGCATAACTATGATAGGTAATGTTGTTATTGTGTATGACCTGACCCAGGGGGAGCATGTAGAGATTGAAGAGCAGTGGTCCAAGAATTGAGCCTTGGGGGACCCCACATGTCATGGTGATCTGCTTTGATTTATGATCATTAATAGAAACAATATAACTCATGTTCAAAATTAAACCCCAAATACCTAAAAAAACAAACAAACAAACAAATTCCCACTCCCTAACTACAACCAATCAAGACAAAACCTGTGATATTGAATAAGTAGTAAAGACAAGTATTATTTACATTAACGAGGGAGCTGGTGACTTCACCAGCAGGTGTGATGATGACTAATCAGGAGTAGATGTGAGAAGAGGGTTAGGGTTAGGGTTAGGGTTCTAGGTGAAACAAACAGAAGGAACCCATGAAAATATTGACATTATTTGAAATCACAATTACGATGAAACCACGTGTCCCAAACACAGATGACCTGTTTGAAAGACTTCATTTTTTCCTAATGTTTGACCGTATTTTGAGGAGTGATTCCATCCAACCATCAACATGACGATTGACTGTTGACACTCTTTATCCAAAAACGTCACACATTATGTCAGCCTGTCACTAGAAAGTTTGTGTAATCCTTACATCTACTTGACGTTTTAACTGAGCAGTCGTAGTCCTTTAGATCGATGTGCGGAGGACTCAGACTCGCTCCAAAACTGGAAAAGTTGATAGAAAGCCTGAGTGAACGGAGCAAAACTGGGAAGCACGGCAGAGTGCATGTGGCTTATCGGATAAAATCAGAAGCTGCCCGGCTGATTATGTTGTGCTGGCCTCGTCGGTTCACATCGACAACTTTCTAATTGAGAACAATTCATCAGAGAAGAAATGTGGCTGTAGGGATGCTGGCTAAAATGAAAACAGGTGATATAGGACTATTGCATTAGCTGTGCCCTGACGATAAGATGCCCAAGAGACGAGCGGGCCCACAAACACATTTCCTACTGTTCAGGTGATAAGAATTGTGTGCCCTTTGTGTATGATTTACCCCTACGATTCAACTCCTTCGCCACTCCACTTGGTCATAAAAGATAAATGACAGCTTGAAGGGCTATGTGTTTGTTCGCTCTGGAAAGTGGAGAAGGTGACACAGAGAGGATGTGGCAGTAAACTCAAAAGGACAGGCAAAGCAGTGAGGATGTGACAGGGCAATTTTTAGGAGGTGGGGGGAGCAAACAGGGACTTACAGGAAGAAGAAAACAAAATGGAACGATTGGACCAAACAGAGATATGGGATTCAAGGACGGTGAGATGAGGGAGAACAAGGAGAAGACGGGGAGATTTATAAGGTGGAAGAGGAGGGGATATAGAAATAAAAAGATGAATGAAAGATGATCTAAGGTTGGGAGGTAGGAAGAAAAGGTGGAGGAAAGAGCAGCTCTTTGACAGTATTTTCAAACTCTCGTGACCTAACCCTCATGTTTGAACTGTGGTGGGGAAATTCAGGAAACATATTCAAAGATGAATTTATGGAGGGAATAATGGGCTTAATGCCACCATAAATTTAGCACACTGTTGAACAAAAAGAGCAGTGAATAAATTCTAGAAGCAGCTATGAAAAAAGCAGCGGCTCTGGTAGGGAGTCTCAATGAAACCTCGGAGAATGGTTAACGGTTGAAATGTTAAAGATCAACAAATAAAAGGAAGAAGTGAGTTTGGTGGAAGAAAAATGGGGTAAAAAAATCGGTAACACTTTACAATAAGGGTCCCTTTATTAATGTTACTTAGTGCATTATTAAGCATTAATAAAGTATTAACAACTGCTTAATATTAATGTTAATATTAAGTAATACCTTTCTTTATGACCTTTGTCAAAAATGCTGGACTTACTTAAATCTTGAAAGCACCTATTAAAACAGCAGTTTCAGTCCTACCTTCAGTCAATGTTCACCAGACTGAACACAACGATGACTCTTCCTTTAGAGGGTGCCTCTGGTGAAGTTGACACCAACAGTCCTGTAGGGCATTTAGTTGGTTTTTCATCTGCTCTGGGGTTTTTTCTAAAGTGACCACATCTACCAGGAGCAGCTTCACTTGGTCCAAGTTGCTTTCACTTTTCTGTGCTTTTGTTTTATTCTGCTGGAGAAACCGCTGAAATGAAACGGAGATTAAAATAGTAAGGATTACCCATTGCTAGGGTTTTGGAGTAGACCCGCTGCTCCGTTGCATCACTAGAGATATTTTGGACATGTCCATCTAGGGCTGAGTGATATTGCGATATTTTTAAAATATTGATATAAATTCAAACAAGATGACTCAGTAAGGTTTATATCGATATAACTATACAAGCCGCTAGCGCTAGTGGCTACTGCTAGCGGTTAGCAGTAGCCGCTAACTTGTTCCATCTCTAAGCGGTCATTACATGTACTCTCACGTGTCTCCTCGATCAGGAAACCTCTGGCTCAATGACCTGCTCTAAACTTTGCATTTGGTTTTGAGGTTTCTAATTATTTGGGGAAGTTCGTTTGTGGCTAGCGGCTATTGCTCGTTTCAGCGAGCATTTTCACCGTGACTGCAGACCCGAGTTTTGTTTATCCTGTTTGTGTAGAGAGAGACGGGCCAAACCCCTTCCCCCGCATAGTCCGGAAACAGATACAGATAGCAGCAGGGCCAAAATACCGGGAGTGTAATCCTCTAGTGCAGGGGTTTCCAAAATGTTTTCTTTGAGGACCCCCTTGCCTGTGCTCAAGACAAGCCAGGACCCCCGACCTCAACTCCTACACGCATAAACACATTAAATGTGATCATTTGCAAACTTTCTACAGACATACGGAGTAATAACTTTTAAATGGAGTTCTGATTATACTGTAGGGTGTGTTATTGGGTTTTAAATTTAATTTGGGTTTTAAATTTAATTTTTACAAATAAAATGTTGCTAACCTCACAACTTCAGCAAAGACAAAATCATGGGGACCCCCTGCACACTTGTGGGGACCAACAATTTGGGAACCCCTGCTCTAGTGGATGCAAATACATCATACATTTAGCTTAACATGATAGATTTTTTTTTTCTGGACATGAAATAGGTACTGCAGCCACCTCTAGATGGAATATTGATTATTTTGCATTAATTATAAATAAATAATAAACAAAAGTGCATGTGGGACATTTGAGACATGTATCTCTAACTTTTAGCTTAGACAGACAGACAGACAGACAGACAGACAGACAGACAGACAGACAGACAGACAGACAGAGTTGTACCAGTGTTTCTAAAGCTCAGACTGATATGGAAGGGTTCATGTTCGACAAGACTCGTACATTTTTATGCATTTAATCTGCTGATGATTTCATTTATACAATTTCTCAAGACAGCTGGAAGGGAGTTAACTTGTAAATATTTGACAGGAGGAGAAATATTGAGATGTATATCGTATATTGGAATTCAGCTAAAAGATATCGAGATATAAATTTTGGTCCACATTGCCCAGCCCTATGTCCATCTGTGAAGAAACCATTGCAAGGACTATATTTACACTGCATGCTTGGACAGAAAGCCCTAGGTTTGATTCCCAGGGGTTACCTTTCAGCACAGAATTTGCATGTTCTTCCTTCTGCATGCTTGGCTATTCTCCTGGTTTTCATTTCATGCATGCTTATATGGTGATTCTAACATGGTGTGAGTGTATGCTAGGATGGTTGTGCATCTCTATGGAATACATAAACAGTCCAGAGTGTATCATGTATTTTTTCTAGTGACCACTGGAAGTGGGCACAAGCTCTCCAAGATGCTGCATAAGAACAAGATGGATTAATGGATCAGATTAAATATGCGTTGGCTTAGGAACCCCTTAAAGTACAATGACCTGGTCTCATTGAATCAGTTATGAATATAAATCTTTGAAAGTATTTCATACTGAAAATGACAGGGTGATATGTGGTGTTCCAGAGTCTGATTTTCTAGCAGAGTTGAGTCAAGTTGTCTAACTACCAGAACTAAAATACATTCTCTCACCATTTTGTTGATTGCCCGGATGATGCATCAACAGAAGACCTTGTGTTGTTCACACAAATGAGAAATGTACATTTTCTAAATGTAAGTATAGGTCTTAATTATGGTTTTCAGCAACCGAACCAATGAGCCACAGTCTTCCATAGAAAACAGGCTCTGTACTATAATTACTAATCACTGTCATAAATGATTGCAATCAGCATTTTCTAACTAACCAATTATTTGCATTTGAGAAACTTTGAAACACAACCTCAATACTTAAAGTAACATCCTTTCAGCTCATGCATGCATGTACTTCTTTGTGCAAATAACATATAACACTTTTGTGATTATGGAAAGCAAAATAAGAGAATTTCAAAACTAAATCCTAAAAAAAACTTATTTTAACCTAATTTTACATTTTAATCAGTCGATGACTACCCATGTAATTCTGCATCTAGTTTCTGCACCACCTACTATAAAAGCATCAGGCAGTATTTCTTTGTGCATCATATAAGTTAATTACTAATGTTCAGACTAGCTCTGGCATTAATAATCCGGTTTTTACTGCTCTAAAAACCTCGTACAGATTGTTTATTGAACACTGAGCCGTTCGTTACTCGTGGACAGCTAAAGGCAGGTGAACCTTATAGCTTATCTCTCTTAGATGTACCAAAGATAAACAGGAAACTCGGATAGAGGTCAAAACCACTTCATACAAAGTAAAAAATAAACAGTTAAAAAATAAATAGACAAAATGACAGCCAAGCAGATGGGTGCAGAGATATAGGCTCTGAGCCAAACCACATACAGGTCTGCAATTCTGACAGATTGCCCAATTATTGAAATTGAAATCAATTAAGTCTTAATTGTTAATATGTTTCTCCAGCTGTTTTCCTGCAATGCCTTTTCTTACTTTTCATAACCTGATAACCTGCAACAAAACCAAAAACTACTGATGCTCCACGTTTTCATGGATACATTTAGTCAAAAAAACCAAGAAACAACTAAATTATATAAGTAAAATGATGATTTTAGTACAACGTCGGAGAAGACTGAGAATCATAAGAGTCTGATGGAACAACTGAATACGAGGCATCAAGCAACTCCACCAACCTGACCTTATATCAGCTTCTCATTTAAACCTGATGAACGTCAGCTATGTGTTACTGGTGCTACGCCAGTGTTTGCCAACATTACCTTATAAGGTGTTTCCTGTCTATAGATGGGAGTTTTACACGAACTGCAGTGTAAAGAATTCCTGTAGCCCTGCTTCCAGAGACGAGATTAAACTAAAAGCTCACTCCAGTTGTCTTTCTTCACAGTTATAACACACGCATAATGAGACAGAAACCCTAGACAGGAAAATAAAAATATTTTGGTCAGAGGACTTTATGGAAAAATTTAGTATTAAATGAAAGTCTTGATGTTTATTTATTTATTTTTGTAGAAGGAAAAATCAACAATTTAGCTAAAACTAAAATGAAGGAAAATAGAAAATTTGTTGAGGTCTTTTCCTTCAGAATGTTAGAACAGGCTTCAAGTCCATGATCCTTTCCACAAACACTTTGCAAAATGTTTTTGTTGTTGTTGTTTTGTGTGTGCACCTCTGTTTATGTACATGCTAACATGGTTTTTAGTGAGTAAAACTTTTAAAATCAAGTGTGATTTATCCATGTGGACTTGACAATTTAATATTTCTTTAGAAAAAATGATAAAACAGCCTACTTTGTGAATTCTCATTTTGTTTCCTGTCCTAGAAACCACATCAACTTAAATTCTTGAAATACTAAAAAGATTTTTTCTATTTTGATACGCTGACATTTCAACCTAATAGCATGGTACTGGCTAACTGGTGTTTAGCATTTCCTCTCATCTGGACAAAGATTTTTTTTTTGTAAAAAAAAAAATAAATTGTAAAAAAAAACCTAACAAAAGTGTTGAATATAAATTCCATACCATTTAAAATAAGTGAATCTACAAATATACTTACAAATATAAAAACAAGGGTATAACTTAGCTTAAGATTTGCAAGGGGTTTGAAATTACTCACAAGTCACAGAGCCTCAATTTCATGTCTTTGAAATTTTAAACACTTTTTTTTTTAAAAAATCTACTTTTTGCTCAAAATAGTGACAGAATTGTTGCTGAGATCTGTTGGGAATCCGTCTCAATTTTATTCCAGTGAGTCAAGGCATAAAAAGTACAGCTCTGACAGCGATTAAAGACCAGATTTAAAAAAAAAACTAGGGTGTGATATAAACACATCTTGTTAACAATTAGGTCATATGTCCTACGAGACCTGACACACACTAAGCTCCTTGCAAAAGCATCATAGTTGGAAATTTTTGCCTCCAACTAGTCACCAACCATTCCAAACTTCTGAGAAAAGCTTTAGACTAGAACACAACACCACTACTAATGCTAGAATATCAATGCTGCAAAGAAAATAAACATCTCTGTGTTGCTGATATCCATCAAAAAACGAGTCACCGCTTTCCAGGATATATATAGTGATAAGAAAAAAGTTTTAGAGGGGATAAGCAATGCCAGATAACACAGAAGAATAAATTCTACTGCCAAGGCTGAGCCTTTCACTTTGAAAACCCAACTCTGGATTGCTGCAGATTACACAAGCGGCTCAGAGATTAGCATTTAGCCAACATGTCTGCTGTGCGGCCTCATAGAGGAAACAGCATGCTGAGGCTCATACCAGAGGAAATATTATTGATGCATGTACATTATCAGGCTAAACACCTTTTTCCTCCTGCCTTTACTTTCATATACCGCAATCAGTTCAGATGAATTAAAAGGGACGTTTTGCACACACAGCATATATAATTCATGCAGGTATCCAATTCAGCACCTGTCCATTCATCAATTTGATCCATATCATGTCCTAACTATAGATGGAAAGTATACAGAGTACTCAGCTCAGTCCATTGCAAACAAAAAGCTGGGATCTCTTTTTACGGCTTTATATGAATACATGAAATTTGATGCATCTAAAAATGTAAAGCCTGCCTGCTCAACCAACGCCCCCCCGCCTCTAACGTCTCTCTTCTATTTATAATTTTCTCTCTGCCTGTCCACGTCCGACTTATTCTCAATCCTTTCCTCCCTGACACATCTCAAAGGTATGCTTGAGTGCCCTCTCATCTGTCAACACTTTCTCTAGACTTCATATTTATGCATGTCCAAGAATACGATTTAAATCTCACACACAGACACACACGCGCGGTGTAATACACTGGCGAGTTGAAAAGGTGGAACGAGGGTTTGGGACAGTATTATCTGCATTGGTCAAGCTTCTGCAGCCAGTTGACACACACACAGATGCCGTTAAAGGGGTGAAATAAGCAAGTCTGACAGAGAAAATGGTCTATTTTGTCTGTCATTGAAACCCATACAGAGAACACGAACACACACAAGTGGGATGGCGTGTTTTTTTCCTATCCAGACCCACTTATTGGAAGCAATTACATGGGTCATGCTGGATTTTAATGGAGAAATAATGGACGTGAAGGAATGCACAGAGAGAAAGGCTGTTGTGGGGAAAGAGATAAAGGGAGAGAAAGGGGGCCGTGGTCGAGGAATAATGAGCTGACATGTTTGATTTACTTGTGCAAATCTGAAGCTCAACAAATAATCATCTGTATTTGTCCGGAGCACCGGAGATGCACATGCTACACTAAGCACAAGACAGAAAGCCCCCACATTTTTTTATGAATCCAAACAATTTTTTTATAGCAGCAGTTCATTTGCATACTTGGAAAGGCTTGGTGTGACGGTTTTCCATCTTGGCATGATAAGTACTTCCTGGGCAATTCAAGCAAGACAGAGAAAAGATGTGCATTTGGACAAATGTCTGCCACGTAACATGGATATGTTAGAGCTTTGTCACATTTTGTTTTTAGAAACGAAAAAATCTGAATTTAATACAATCATTGTCTGTGTTTAGTCAAGACCAGCTGGGAGATATCTTGTCTAGCGTGAGTCCTCAAGCCTCGGTTTTTAGTGAACCTCTAAGCACGGCTGTGGCTCAAGCGCCAACTGAACTACTCATCTCAATCTGGTGATCTACTTTGAGTTCCACCAGGAACTCTCAGAAAGCTCGGGCAATTATATTAATGAACTTGTTTTTTGGATTTCCGCCTTGAGTCCGGCGTGCGGACCAAGTGTTGGCTCCATCCCATCTGATATCCACCATAAACCAAACTGTGAGCGGTAACTTGTTTCCAGACAAACCGGTCCTCATTCAGACCAGACACAATTTATGATGGCGCTTTACAAGATGAATGGAGCTGCTCATACTGGCACAGGAAGTGGCAGGCTGTTAACTGCGAGGCCGTGCTAATGAAGCCCGCTCTATAGATTACTTTAAGTGCTTCATATTTATGTGGTTGTAAAACTAAAGTGGGTTTGCTCATCCGCCTACTTTCTATGTACTATTTGGGTCATTACTTTACTTTAAAATGTCCGAAGGTGCACCAAGTTGATACGTTTTGATTGAGGTGGAATGAGGTTTTCTACAGCCTTTGGTCTTGCAAGGTTTGCATCAAGACTAAGTGTCTTAATGGGAAATTTAATATAAATGAAGTGTTCAGCATTGATTGAATCAACCCGGTGTGGTTTTGAGCCTTTTTGCAGATAATGATGTTTTAGGTTAAGTAGGATGTCAGTATTGATTGCTGTACATTACTTTTTAAAAGAGCTAGCTTGCAGTTTGGAGAAAGTTACATCATTAAAATAAAGAGTGATGGGTATATACAGAATGTGACAAGCAGGAAAGCATTCTTATTTCCTATATGTGGACAGAGAGATGTGTGTGTGTGGGTCCCATCTGTGTTCCAGCTTCGTACTCTTACCATCTCCTCCAGGCTGTCTGCTGTTGGCTACAATCGATCTTCATTCCCATCTGATGCTCCAGCCTAAAATGATTACAGAATCTATCACCCTGCATTGTCTTTGCCTTTCTCGTAGGGTACTTTACCGTTTGCTACTCTCTACTCGAGTATGACCTTAGATTGTTTACCCAACATTAAACAGCTCATTTTTGTTTTCCAAAAGGCACATCAGACTGTGAGACAGATAATAGGAGATAAACAAACCGATGGAAAGAGATTGCAAAGAGCAGAATGCAAACAGTACGCATTAACGCCAAGGGTACGGTAATTGCTTCACGGCCATTAGGAGGTGGATGGTGAGTTGTCAGGGGGACACAATGTAGGCTTAGAAATTAAACTAAAGGTGCACAAAAAACTAGCAAAACAGAAGGCTGGATGGGTGAAACTAGGCTTTCTGGCAAAAACAGCAAAACCAATGAGTGCTTATGCATTGGGATGGATGCTTGGTGAATAACAACTGCTTTTGGATCAAACACAAGTGAAGCAGGGACAACTGAAGACATTTGGATGAAGTAGAAATTTAAAGGTGCATTTTGTAAGAATGGAGTAAGAATGACATCCTGTGGTCAAATTTGGGTACTGCAGCCCATTTTCCAAACACACGAGTCACTCTCTCACTACCAATCCGTGAGTTTCATGGCTGTTGCCAGTTACAGATTAGCACCAGAAGATTCTACACGATGAGCAAATACAAGTCATACACAGTTAGTTGATAAGTAGATAAATACATCAAACTGTAATATTGAGTTGTTGGTAGTTGAAAAAGTAGCTTGAGATATTTTTAGAGCCGACGTTTTTTTTCAAATTCACCATTAGCATTGTTAGCTTAATGTTAGCTTATAACCTTCTTAGAGTAAAACAAAATGTCATGGCTTCTTAGGGGTACAAGAAATAACTTCCTTTTCAGTCCTGTTACTGGCTTCACAAAACATTGCTGTGTTTTGCCGGCCGGTGTCGAATTACAAATGCTGGCGCTGCAGCGCAGACTTGGCAACCCCGCAGGCTCACAGACTGTAAACAAAGACTACATCCCTCTTTAGCTTTTTTGAAAGGAGAAAAACTGACAATCCCCCAGTTGGCTGAGAAGGAAATCTGTTTCAATGTAACCTTCCTTCCAACGTGATTGAGACGGTTTTTATGATTATTTCAGTGCAAAATTCTTACATATTGTATCTTTAAAGAAAAAATTGGCGACATATTAAAACCATAGACCGTATAAAGTCAGAAAGTCACATCCCTACTTTTCTTTGTTGTTGAAAGTGAAGCCACAGTATCCCATTTACAAATCCAACAAAATTCTATTTTTTCATATTTAATCATCAAAATGTCTAATTTCTTGAAGCGGGAATTTACTGAAACCAGCAAACCAGCTCCGGTGGCCTAGTGGTATGAGTGTCCGGCCCGCCCCGGGACTGGGAGATTGGGGTTCGAATCCCGGTCGGGTCATACCCAATGCCTCTTCGCTTGAAACTCAGCATTAAGGGGTTGGATTGGGGGGTTAAACCACCAAATGGTTCCCGAGCGCGGCCACAGCTGCAGCTCACCGCTCCCCACCACGGGGATGGGTGAAATGCGGAGATGTAATTTCACCAGTGTGTGATGATGACTTGGGACTTTAACTTTACAGGGAACACCCCTTCTGTTTCAAGGACTCAAGTAAATGAATGTTTATTTTCAGTTTCAATAGTCACAAAATAGAAAAATAACCCTTAGTTTGGCCAAAGTTTGGCCAAAGATCAGGGTAAAATGAGACAAATGTAACAAAAAATAAATAAAAAGAAGTTGCTCAATTGTTGCATACATACTTACATAATTTATTCTTCGAAAGTTAAATGTAGATACCAAGAACGATGTACAAAATACGTCCCTTTAGGGCATTTACTGAAAATAAAACACAAAAACTAAAGCCAAGACCTCCAAATCAAGACATAATTACTATTTGCCAACTTTATTATGGGCTTTATCCCAATTAAAAAGAGAAATAAATGTGAAGTAGTTCATTTTGTGTTAAGTATGGTGAACTATGAACAAGACGCAATAAAATGTATTTTTTTATGAGCTGAATGTTGAAGTAGTTCCTGTAAACAAAGTCATGCTAAAATGTACCAGTTGGGTTTTTCTTATGGGACCTAAATTGCTATTGAGTGTTGGCTTGAAGTAGGCTAAACCAAAAAGGCCCATTTGAGTCTAACGTTTGAATGGAGCAGCATATTAGGGACTCATCAAACCCACTTTGGCAGTGAGAAAACCCATGGACAATCCCATTGAAGACATTCCCATTTTTCATCGTATTTACTTCCCACATGGATCCTAAATGGATGCTGGCTGGATCGATGATTTGGGAGGTTTAAGCAATTATGCTCAAGCATCAAACACATTAGTTGCATCATCTTCTTCTAGTTTGTATCTTCCTCTTTGACTGTGACTGCTGCAGTGCTGCGGTCTGCCATATTCTCAGCTATTACCTCCAAAACAAAAACAAAGCCTTGTCGAGTCTACATGATACGACCATTTCAATATTTGTGTGTGTGTGTGTGTGTGTAGGAATATTTCTGAGTCTGAGCCTTTGTCAGAAGTGCACTTCTGTTGCACCTTTAGTGAACAGCTGTGACGCTGAAGTGGCTGTGTTCTGCTCAGCGTGACAGTAGTATTGATTAAATTGCCGCCGCTGTCAGAGACGTGCTCTTGAAACATGTTGGCATGTAAAAGAAAGCCTTCCCTTGCGATTCCTGTGGCGTTTCTATCTTTGATAATCTATGCCATTTCATCTCCAACAGCGCTGACGTCACAGCGGTAGCTGAAGGTCAAACACAACGTGGAGACCTTGGGATTTGTTGGGTGTTCAGGAATGCTAGCAACGTCCCTGTGGGTGGGATCATTAGTTTTCATTTTGATTTCGCTCTCTCACTTCAGGCGATTGAGCTTCAGAAACAACGTGATGGATGGACGTGGAATTTTCTTCTGATGTGCATGGCTCCTAGTGACTGATGAGCCCTTCATTTTAAATTTACCACAACAGTGAGGAGAAGATTTGAAATCTGAATGTAGATGGATAGACAGGCAGATAGATAGCTAGACAGATAGACAGACAGACAGACAGACAGATAAAGGAAGTAATCCAAAACCTTAATTTGTTCATTTTTTCAGACCACTTCATCCTGAGAAGGGTTGCAATGAGCTGGTTGACTCCAGCAGTCATCAGGTGAGGAGGAAGGGAGATGCTGGACAGGTCACTGGTCCATCTTGGACACACTTATAAATGGAGCTGACATGCTTGGCACTGCAGTCTAGTTCCAGCATGTTTCCTGCATGTTTTAGATCATGAACACAGCTGATTTGTTTGATTTAGTGATGAACCGCTCCTGACACTAATGAAGGCTGAGGAGACATTTCAGCAGTTAGATTAAGGTGTTAAAAAGACAAACTCAAGAGAGGAGATAAGCTTAATTTTCCACTTTTAATCACAGTGAATTAATAACGGACACTAGGGGTGCTAAAAGCAAGCAAAACTGTCAAGTGTCTCTTTAATTAAAATAGAACTTGGACCATCAAACCATCAATTACGTTTCTCAGTGAGTACTAAGTTTACTTAGACATGGATTAAAACCAAGTTTACAAACTATTGGTTAAAAAATGCTTTCAATAAAAACGGTTGAATTAAAAACATTGAGATTATTTCTCAAGCAAATGCAGATGGTGACATTGTGCCTCAACATTTAGAATAAGTACATACACTTTCTTCCTGGGAGCAAAAATGCTCCTTTCAGGCTTTCAAAAAGGTACATGATTACATTTAGGTCTGCTATTCACCCCTTGGGGTTACATAAGTCCTAATTGCCCCCATAGGGGCAAAAATGTACACCTTCTGACCCCTTTTATATATAGACTAGAAGAAAATAGCTCAAGGGACACTGCAACTTTTTTATATTTTTAAATCATTTTCTTGAGCCAGTATGTGCTAAAATGACCCTTAACAGGGTTAATGAAAGGCCACCCAGCCCCTGTCGCCCCCTGTGGCCAGAATATTCCACTTGCAACTTCAGAGTTGTCGGTCCGGTCTGTTGGGACTTAGAAAAATTCAGCTTGACCTACCTGGCTCTGCAGTCTGGTTCCAGCATGTTTTAGATCATGAACACAGCAGATTTGTTTGATTTAGTGACGAAGAACTCCTGTAGACACTAATAAAGGCAGAGGAGACATTTCAGCAGTTAGATTAAGGTGTTAAAAAGACAAACGCACAGCGAGGAGATAAGTTTTACTTTAGCTTTCGCCAACGAACACTAGGGGGTGCTAAAAACAAGCCAAAACTGACTAGTGTCCCTTTAAGTTGATAAACTAAGGTACTCTCATCTAGTGTTGCCAGACATTTGTACAACTGTCAGATTGCAACTAAACCATAACTTTAGTTTGAATGCAACTTAATGAAACTAACAGATGCCAAAAAATTATTTGGTAAATGGTACAATGTTGTTGGTATATACAAACGCATAAAAGTACACACATACCGCATGTTAGAAATTGAATGTACAAAATTCACAGCAATGATAGATTAATATAAAGATGGAAGCATACCTTGTTTTTGCTTCAAGTGTCCTACACTTAACCGATTACTTTATTTAATCCATTCCACTTGCAAACAACAGTGTCATAGACAGGTATACATATTCCTTGAATACTAATCCAGACGGGAAAATGCAGGGTCATTGGGGTCATGTTGCACCTCTTAAATTCAATAAAACTGGAACACATCTAAAGGGCAAACACAGCTGCACTAAAACATTTTCACATCAATCACTGATTAGGGTGTAAAGAAAAAAAAGGAAAACAAGATTGACAAATTAAATTAAAGAGACTACACCCATGAATGCACTGCATCATCAGAGTCGGTACTGTAATTATTGCTTTCAGCAGCAGCGGCACAGTGATAAGAAAACCTTGAGGAGAAGCAAATGCAATTTAAGCGCTTATTGTGATGGATTGCCTCCTTTGCGACCGAGTTTAAAGACTTTGCAAGTTGAGTTTTTAAAAAGGGAAGCTAACAGAGGCTCAGCAGGGTAAATGTATGCGATATGTGTATTAAACATGGTTTTATAAAAACTATAAAAAACATCGAGCACAAGTACACACCTGTGTATATAAAACCTACATGGTTCCATGACTTCTCATTTGAATCAGAGTGCCTTCATTGCCATTGTATGTGTCACAAACAACAAAAAACACAGAACTGCACCACGCAATTACTCACATTAAAATAATGACAGACCATAAAAAGCATCAACATTAAGAACATTTCAACAAAAGAGGAAAACGGCAGCTGGAAACATGTTCACACTGGTTTTAGATTTAATTTAAAACTTGGTAATAAAATGGTTTTCAATGGTTAATGGATTTAAACGTCCATGGTGGCATTAACTGGTAAAAACCTGATAATGATCACACTCTAAAAGCAAATGTAGTTATTGACTAATAAGAGTTAAAGCCTTAAGTAGTAATTATTTGCTGTGACTCCAAATGTCTTTGATTGGATTAGAGGCTCATTCTATAAGCAACACTGTGTGTTCTAGTGGGCCTTTTGAAAACAAATCTATAATTAAGTAAATTCCAAGTCTGAATGAAAGACATTGTTGTGCAGTCCGACTTTATTTCCACTCAGTGGCCTTCCACTTTTTCCAGTCCCATCTGGCTTCCTCAAAGAGATATGATTCACTGACTCTTTATTATCTAGTAGAGCCAGGGAGTAAGGGAATTGCTACTGAAGCAAAATGAAAGTGGTTTAAAGCAACAACAACAAAAAAAGCTGAACCAACAACAAAACCAAAACAGGCTGTGTGCGTTGAGAATAAAACACTGAAACACAATAAATGTTAAAACTGTTATAATGAGTCTGCAAACAAGCTTGGTTTTAAACACAAACACTCACCCACCAAGCCAGCACACATAGGTGGGCCCCATATGGAATATATTTGGGCAAGCCGTATAGGTCCCAACAGGGATTTGCCGGTGTTTGAGTCAAACCCTCTGAAAACCCTTGTAGGGCCCGTTAAAATCTATGTGGACATAAATCTTTCTGGGCAAAACCCCATGGGACCACCGTGGAAACCGTTGACAAACCCTGTTGGGACCCATATGACTTGCCCATATATTCCATATGGGGCTCACCTATGTGTGCTGGCTGGGCCTCCCCTTGGGTATCTTCCCTGAGACGCTTCAGCCGGAACCAGAAACACATATTGCCAGAGGAAACGAGATAGCGCTAAACACCAGTCACCATTTTCTAGGTCCAAATGTCTTTTGTTGTCCGTGACTTCAAATGGTATTTTTCTTCTTGGGACTCTGGTAGTTTGTCCTAAAGTTGAAGTGGTAGCAGCCGGCTGTTTCTCCTTCTTTGATATTATTGAGCAGAGAACCTCTCACACCAGTGGTCTGTTGGGAAATACCTGAGTGTGTAATGAGTGGATGACCCAGGGAAGTGCGGCGATTCGGCGAGACCAACTACCAGATGGTCCAATGGCTGGCAGAGGTTTTTAGACAAATGCAAGAGAACCACTTTATTCATTTTTTTTTTATCTCCACAATATATTTATAACTATACTATGTTAGAATGTTAAGAGGCATGAAACAAATGTTTGGCATTGAAGCTTTAATACAACTAAATGATTCCATGGTCAATTAACTTCACCAGATTTGGAAGTTTGAGTTTGTGATTTGTAGACAATCATTATTACATTGTAGTTGGAAGTTTAAGCTATTGTGTTGCATGATTGCATCAACCATGATAAGGTTTCTAAAGATTAATAAAAAAAATGTAATCATCTCAAACAAATCTCCAAATATGATTACCGCCAGTAGCATCAACAAATGGGGACCAGAGAGCCAATGTACATATTAATTAACTTACCCCACCCGATGGTCTTAAATGCATAACATAGTTTGGAAATTTAAGTTTAACCAAATAAAAAAACAAGCATCAAAAGGTTGTATGACTTCTCTGTACCAGTGATAACCAATCCTGGTCCTGGTGGTCCACAGTCAAACATATTTATTTGTTTCTCTGCTCCAACATTGGTTCAATGGCTGAACTGGCTGTTCAGCAGCTCATCAAGCTCTGCAGCAGTCCCGTAATCACCTACTGATTAAGATCAGGTGTGTTAGAACAAGAAAACAACTAAAACATGGTACCTCCAGGACCAGGATTGGTTATTCTTGCTCTATACCGAGATCTAAAATAGACCTAAACTGGAAGGGGAGTTCTTAACTCTCATGTTGTGGTATTTTTCAAATCGAATGATTATTGGAAGAAAACTGGAGTATTATCAGTGGTCACCATCTTGGAGATGCCCCCTGATTATCACTGGTAGTTGCTTTACATCATGTATTAATACATATCTATCCACCCACCATTTCATGTTCTATACTTGCTTGACCCTAATTAAGATCATGGGGAGCTGGTGTCTGTCTAGTTGAGGGAGTTTGATGTTAGAGCTGACACAGGGGCACATCTGCTACGGACTTGTAAGGACCAGATGTATTTGGTTGTTTTTTCTGGGTATTTTTCTTATAGTGGCAGTACTATGGTCAGTATTATTTATGGCTGTGAATGTCTGTATCTAGCCCCCACTCTGCACCGTTCGTGTGTGAGAGAGGGAGGGACAAAGAAGCTGATTTGCCGGCTTCCTGCAACCGTCAAAGGGAACTTACTGTACTTACACCATCCAGACGCTAAAGCGTAAAAGATGGTTTGAATTTTTCTAATGACATTAACTGTTGCGGTATTACAAAGTACTGATGCACTGTCAGCATTTGTGTTAGAGCGGTGTTTTTGTGAGAAACAAAACATTTATGCCACTCAGAAAAACATCCAGGTGTCCTGCCTTGATTAAACAATGGACGAGTAAAACTCTTCTCTGTCTTAAACGTGGGCATTGCTGTCCTCTAAAGAGTGTCACCTGTCTTTAGGATGTAAACATGGACTGCTACATCTTGACCTAGTGAGCTGGCTCCCCCGCACTATGCCACCCACTTGTGTAGCTGCTGTTTGTTTCAGAACACTCCTCACTGCACTGAACTGCACATATAATAATGCTCCGCTTGTGTTTGGGTATTTTGACCTTAGGGTGAACCAGTCTCTGTCTATAAGTGTTGATGGAGTTGAAATATAGCAGAAAAAGGTGCTTGGGAAAAAATCCCTCTGAATTTCTCTGAAACTCCAGATATGTATGGAATGACAACATTCTTCCACATTTGTTGATTGTTGGATGCCTTGACATCAGCCCAAGTATAGTATCCACAGGTTTGTGTCCTTTTCCTTCCTTTCTGTCTTTGCGGGGACCTGTTTGGCTCAATGTTGTAGTAATCTGGGGTCTGACAGTTTATGTTCCAGTAGGTGGTGAGATTCAAAAAATAGATACTGGTATGTGTGTTGGTTTGCAGTAAACTTCTGTGTGACGGCTTATGTTTCCCCTCCATATTCATATGCAATACACAGTCCAAGAAAAGTTACTGTCTTTGGTGTGTTCCCTGGTGAGCTAGATGTTATCCTCCACATGTCAAGTAAAAACGTCCACTATTTTTGCTTGGATTTTGACCCAGATATCAGGCCACTGCACCATTTATTTCTTCATATTGTAGCTCTATGCACTATGGTTGCCAAAACATAGACACAGTGTCATCCATTTTTTTAAAATTAACGTTGGGAGTGATTTGTTAAATTTATTACTCATCTAGTCTTATTGATTTTTTGGAACGGTTCCTACAGAACAGGACTTGCTTCTTTGTAGTATTTTTGCTATTTCTGCTACCCCTTCTTTGTCCAGCACTTGGTCAGCTGACACACTGACTTAGAAATCTCATGGGGCTTGAAGGAGATACAGTTGGATGTCATCTGCATAAAGATGGTAGGAGATTCCTTTAAAAGAACTCAGCATCTGCTGGAGAGGGAACAGATAAAGGAGGAACAGTGGAGGCCCCAGCACAGAACCTTGTGGGACACCATGGGTGAGTGAGGTGAAGGAGGACCAAAACCTGGAGACAGCCACAGAAAAGGAACGCTCAGATTGAGGTTTTTTTAGACACCGGTAAAAGCTTAAATAAAATTGTGGTGATTATGACAGCTTGAGCCAAGAACATTGAGGTATGAGATATGGTATGGTATAGTATAACAATCTCAAAATCAGAGCAGGACAGAATGGGACTCAGCTTAGAAATGTTCTTGAGACGGAAGAAGTGAACAAGAGAACTGACATGAGAATCCAGGGTGAGAGCTGGGTCAAAGGTCACACCAAGATTCCTGACAGAAGGTTTGGTGTGTGAAACAAGCTGACCAAGAGAGTCTCTGACTTTGGGAACCAGCTTGTCTGGGACACATGAGGATCTCAGTCTTGTCATCATTCAGCTGTAGAAAGTTCCCAGCCTTCCAGTTAGAGTCTAAGCAGGTGTGCAACAACTCCAGCTTAGACATCTCATGGGACTTGAAGGAGATGTACAGTTGGATGTCATCTGCGTAAAGATGGTAGGAGATTCCTTTAAAAGAGCTCAGGATGTGCTGGAGAGGAAGCAGATAAAGGAGGAACAGTAGAGGCCCCAGCACAGAACCTTGTGGAACACCATGGGTGAAGGAGGACCGAAACTTGGAGATGCCCACAGAGAAGGAACGCTCGGACAGAGGGTTTTTAGAGGTTGTAACATCGATAAAAGCTTAAATAAAACTGTGGTGATTATTACAGCTTGAGACAAAAACGGGTTAAAATTTTGTCTAATGCTTGTTATTTGCATTAGGAAAGCCTGTTTTAGTTTGCACTCAAGCTTGTTAGTCTGTTAACGCTAAGTAGGATAAATGTTTCCCCTGGTAGATAAAGGTTAAAAGTTAGAAATCTATACTGCAGACCTCTCCACTGCACACTAGTGAGGGTGTGACACAGCAATATCTTTAACTCCTGCTGTCCACTGCAGTGGCATTGACCCGTGGTGCTCTTGCAGTATATTGGCTGATTTTGATGGTGGCTTCTTGTAATAATACACAGGTCCAAGGTGACTGCCCTGAAGGGATCACAGCTGGGCTTTATGATTTGGTTTCACCATTGCCCATAACAATTAACTGTAAAAAGAGAGGGAAAAGAAGTCTGAAGAAGGAGCAACAAGAGGGCAGTGATTTTTACTGTGTGGGCGGCAGTGAAAGGCTAGAGTTTTACAGCTATATGAAGTCACAGGGTCCCTCCTACATTATTTAGGTTGTAAAAACAGCAGCATTTGTAATTTATTTTTATTTATTCCTCATGAACCATGGGACAGATTTCATTGAAACACAGAAAACAATCATTCATTGTACATCTACAACTGCTTAACCTTTGGAATCATTCAATTCAAGATGGCCGCTACATCTAGTCAACCTTAGTAAACTCGAAAATAGGTGAAACTCTTAATTTGACAGATATTGAGCTAAAGTATTGATTGGAAGTAGCTGAGAGTAATATTTGCAGCACAAACTCTAAAGAGAGCTGAAAATGTAAAAGACTGCAAGTTCTAGAGACAGTTTCCACTATTCTCCACAGTTTTCTCTGAGTGATGATGATGATGATGATGATGTCTGGATTTAATGTTTTTTATTTCCCACTTATTTCTGCAACTTTACTGAAGATTTTGCTTTTACTTGGATTGACCTGACCAGATGTTGCACCAGTTTCACTAAAATTTGATAATCGTAATTAATGGTTCGCTTGCTGTCTTCAAATCATTTTCTTTTTCAGCTAATAGTGTTTAGGAGAGATAGAGATAGATATTATGAAAAAGCAGTGCAGTCCTAAACAGAATAAAGTGTATCTTCAGACAGGATGGATGCTTGCTGATTCAGGACTGGTGTCCTTTACTGTGTCATCCCCTGCAGTCACCTCCTACAGTGATAAACCACTCACAGTGCTCTTGCAACACATGAAGCTATTTTCAGATTTTTTTTTGGACTTTCTGTAGTCGACTCATATTGAATCTCCTTTCAAGTTTTAAAACTGACCTTAAAACTTGACTAGTTCAGGCATTTACAGCAACACTCAGAGGTGACAGTCTGACTCTAGGGATGAATTAATGGTCAGCAACCTTGCAGATGCTGAAGGAAATGACTAGCCTGCCCCGAGTTGTCCTATTGACCTTAAGACCCTTGTACTAAAGCCTGGAATCTGACGTCTGAGTGAGCATCATGCATCAAATTCTTTTAATCAATGATGGTCAGTGGCAGGAAGCTCCTTTTGACCCACAACTAGGAGTTCATGATGAAATTTGAAATTTACTCTTTAAAGTGGTTAGAGTGACACTTTCTGAGTGGAGCACTGAGAGCACTCGTAAAACAATTCTGTTTGGGACTTTCTAATGCCTTTGTCTGTTTCCACACTCCAAATTTTTGGAACAAAATAAAAAAAATGGAACTTAGGTCCTAAAATGTGCAGTTTGCTTGGGCTTTTGGTAGGTATTTCAAGGAACTTCTAGTTTTCACTCAGCAGCTGTTTGAGGGTTCCTTTGTGGTCAGCATTCCTGTCTGCCTGATTAGGTTTAGTTTCAGGGACTGAGAGACACATGTGAGTTACCATGGTAACATTAATGAGCCACTGGCAGCAGCTTTAACATTTATTTTGATCTTTTCTGTCGTTTTTGTATCAGAGCTTGGACATTTTATCTGAGTTTAGATTATTTCAAAGTTCATTTTTGAATTTCTGGCAGCAGATGCATGGGCACGCTAAGACTTTGCTCAGTAATGTTTTGGTTGAAAGACTAACCTCATTGCATCAGATGTTTCTATCAAATGCCATGTTAATCATACTAACAAAGACTCTGTGTGAAGTACGGACACATTTTCATTCTGTGAGACAGGGAACAAATTGTGACATGATAAACACTTTCAACACAGAACATTAACCAGAGGAATAATGAGGTATGAATAAACCCAGGACTTTGACAGAAGCAAATGACTGCTCCAAGTCTGGAGTGATGGATTACCTCACCCTGTGCAGGCTGTTTGTTGAACTGACTAAAACGGATGGCTATTAAACTGCCTTCAGACGGGGAGAATATGCAAAGCAGAGGGGAAATTTACATGACTAAAACAGAATTTCAGCTGAGAGTTTCCAGCTACAGCTTGGTCCATTTGTCCAGCCAGAAGATTTCCATTATATTCAGCTACACGGTCACGAGTCATGGATATATATTCATTATCAAGCATTTATTAAGTCACGATGAAATAAAACACACAGAAAGTCCAAATTACTTTAAAGAAAACATTAATTTTCTTTGTTTTACTTTATAAAAAATTCAAAAGGACCAGGAAGTGGATTTCTGTGGAAAGGTTTTGAAAAATTTATATTTTAGCGGTTAGAGAGCCTCGTGGTTGACCGCAGTATAATATTACAAAAATTAGTTCTGACTGGTTTTAAAAGCTAATGGTAGTTTCCTTAGTTAAAAAGTGGATTTAGATTGTCTTTAAACAACTGATCTCAGTTGTTTTCAATAAAAACATATCTTTTAACTAGGGGTGAGACTCGATTAAAAAAATTAATCTAATTATTTAGAGGCTTTGTAATTAATTAATCTTGATTAATCGCATTTTAATCGTTCAAGAAAATTTGCCCCGAAAGCAATTTTTTAAAATTAAAAATAATGAGACATTTATTATTATTATTATTATTATTATTATTATTATTATTGTAAACACAAGCTCTTTTAATTTCTAAAAACATGCTTTAAAATTGTATTTCAATTTAAAACAGAAGAAAAATATATATATTTATATCACTGGCAAAAATAGGACAGACTTAAAAGTACAATACTATTTTAAGTACATTTTTTTAATGGTATTGTCTTTAATAATAATAATAATAATAATAATAATAATAATAATAATAATAATAATAATAATAATAATGGGTTGATAGAATGTGTGCAATTTGATTTGATTTAGCATCATTCGAGACAGAAATGAAGGCAAAAACACATGAAGAGGGATTTCTAATCACTCATTTGATTGTAGTTTTAGTTGTGTTTGGAGCACAAAAAAATGTTTACATGGTCTTGTAGCCAAGGTTCTGAGCTTTCCTTAGAGGTGCAGCCTGACTAGATTGATATTTAGGGCATGTATTTTGCTGCTAAACTTCAACATCCCCCAATTGGGGACCCTCGGGCTTAAAGGGTTAAATGCATTAATTTTTTTTAACACGTTATTTTTCTCTAATTAATGAATTAATCATAATTAACACGTTAAATTCCCACCCCTGCTTTTAACTTTAACTTTTGTTTTATATTGTCATTCTAGCAGAGGTGTTATACATTTTAAGCTGAATTTTAGCTGCTAAATTGAAAGTACTACAGATTGCTAGCATAGCTGCTAATTTCTGCTTCTAAACCATCATGGAAACTGTAAAATGGGAAATGTAAAGCAATGAAAAGATAGTGTATGCATCTGCTCAGAACTAAATGGTATTTCTAAACAGTGTGTTGTTCAAAAATCTATCTAGATTAGATAAACTGTCCATTTTACATTGATTTCACTACTTTTGTTCTCTAATTTGTCATTGTCTGCCTTACTTTATGGTTTGCAACAAGTGCTAATTTGGAAATAAAAGTTGCACTAATGTTGTTAATAGTTGTATTCTGCTACAAACTAAAGATGTGAATAAGTGTCTTTGCCAAACACGTATTATCCTAAAGGGAAAAAAAAAGAAAAAATACACTTCCCAAGCCTTGATCATGCTGTCCATTTTGTTTTCCAGCAGACATGTAAAATAAAATCCATCTAGACGTCTACATGCGATGCCAGAAGCGCTACAGATTTATTCATTTGGTTGTTTGTCGACTTATTGATTAATTTGTTTGTTTTGCTTGTTTCAGGCTAAACAGCAGAAGTCAGACGTTCGTACACTCCAAAGCTGGAAGTAGAGTCTTGAAGTCGCCCAGGAGAAAAACAAAATACGGCACTGTGGTTGATCGTTGTTTATGAAGGTCAAAACACACAACAAAAAGGTGAGCACATCAAAACACAGATACACACAATGTAAAACACACACTTTAAGGAATGAATCAGATAAGCTTTTGTGATGTTTTTTCTACAAAATCTTTAAAAAAAACCCAGTAATGAATATTTCTGTTTCCCTTATTAGTGTCAGTCAATAGCGACGGTACCATATCTGTTGATTGATGTCTGTTTGATGTGTTGAAAGTGAGCAAGAACTGACATTTCATGTCCTATTCCTGCTGGATGCTTTGTAGTTGAAGCTGCAATCAGGTCCCACATTCCTCTCATATTTTATCTGCTGTTGGATGCATCTCACACTTTGATCTTGCATGATTGTTTTGGGTTATATTGTTTCCAGGATGCACAGAACCTGAGCCAATTTGAAGGGGTCATAACACACTCCCATACCAAGGATTGTGTTTCTGCCCTTGTTAGGATATTGGACTGACTTTCAGTCATTTCTGTAGCCTGATCCAGATCCTAACTGTGACTTTTACATTATGCATAACCCTACAATAAATTCAGCCAGTATCTTACTGTGCTGTGACTGTTCACGGGTAGTTGGAGACACTAAGTTGTGTGCAAACATGCAGGTTTTCGGTTGGAATCACTCTGAATTAATGGTACATTTTTTCACATATGTTAAAACAGCAACAAAACGGTAACATCCTGGCTGGGACGATCCTGTCTGGATTCTTGCTGCACCTTGATAAAGTATCCATGGTTAAACGTCTACATTTATGTTGAGAGTTAACTTTATACATTTGGATTTGGTTCTAAATATTCAGATTTTCTTTTATATATTTGAATTAGAGTTTATGTTTTATATTGTGCTGTCATGGGATAAAAAAATATTATTTGAGATTCATTAATTATGACCTGTAATTAATGGCTGAGAAAATCCCTCATTTTGATGTATTTTTATTTAAATTCATTACATTTTTGTGGCAGACTAAAAGATTAATATATAACAAATAAACTGGCTTTATAAAGTCATTTATTGTTTAACAGACTTCTAAACTTTCCTTTTACATCACCAAGGCGGAATAATACTGTGCTCGAAAAATTAGAATTTAGAAATAAAACATCAGGTCCTTATAGAATAATCTAACTTAAAAACATCAAGGAACGCCTTTTTGAGCAATGCAAATAGTGATCACAGAACTTGTTACTAAATCATTTATCTAAACTTAAAATTTATTTTTTTATTATTTATTTAACTTGTGTTTTTCAGGAGGATAAACTGCTTGAGATGTAGCATCTTGTTTTCAAGCAGGTCCTCCTACAACACAACCAATAAAGAATAAGAAAAATAGATGAAATAGACCTGTAAAATACAGTGGTGTAAGTTAGCAGATCAAAACTGACAGTTTATCACAAAATATTTTGTTTTTCACAAAATCTGACATGTGGTATGGCATGATAGTTAAACATAAATATTATTACATTAAAAAAATCAAAATTTAAACAAAAAATCCCAACAGGTAGGCTAGAAAAGTCCCAGTAAAGTTATAGATTAAAAATGAGATTAACTCGATTAAAAAAATAGTGCACTAAATGTGGCTGTAATTAATTAATCTCAATTAATCTCATAATTTGACACCCATAGTTTTATTTATTAATTTGATTTGAAATATTTAGGTTATATATTTGGATTTAATTCCAAATATTTAACTCTTTTTAGATTGAGTTTTAGATATGAATGTTTCACTACACATTAAGCTGTGATTTAAGGTATCTTGTTCCAACGTTATATATTTAGAGTTTTTAATGTCTTTTCTAACATGTATTGAAACTAAATGTAGTAACATGCAGATGTTATTTTTGTAATAGTATTCTGTTACAATTGGATCCCATAAGACATTTGCACATCTGGAGTAGTTTGGACAGAGCCTTTGTTTTATTGGTCTCCAACTCTTTGAAAAGTTGTCGCACATTTCTTTTGCTTTCTGACCCACAGAAGCTAAATTAGAAAGACATCTAGACATTTTAGAAAAATGTGATGCCTCGGATTAATTTCAAAGAAAATTTGTTTCATGAATTGGCTCAAATTGTTCAAAATTCTAAAAGCAAGTAAATTGAAAACCCTCACAAACATTCTGAAGAATTTTGAAAACTTTCTTGTGGATTCTGTTCATGTACTTGTCGCTTATAGACACAGTTTAAAACCTCAAACCCAAAAAAATGATACTCTAGGACAGGGGTTCCCAAACATTTTCTTTGAGGACCCCCTTGCCCGTGTCCAAGACAAGCCAGGACCCCCAGGCCCCAACTCCTACACGCATAAACACATTAAATGTGATCATTTACAAACTTTATACAGACATACAGAGTTATAACCTTTATATAGAGTTCTGATTATACTGTAGGGTGTTACTGGGATTTTATAAATGTAATTTTTACAAGTAAAATCTTGCTAACCTCACAACCTCAGCAAAGACAAAATTATGGGGACCCCCTGCAATCTTGTGGGGATCCCCTTGGGGGTCCTGACCCCCAATTTGGGAACCCCTGCTTTAGGATATTAGAACTGGCCTTTGGTCCCCATAAGAACCATGTCCTGGCATGACAGGCGAGCACACCACTAGATGTCCTGAAAAGTAAGAAAAACCAGAATACACACACACACACACACGTGATCCCTGCAGTACTCCCAATATATTATCTTCCAGGTACTTTGAGATGCTGTGGGCATGTTTCTTTTTTCTTTTAGTACTTTTTTATTTCAGACAATGACTGTCAGCATTCAGATTCTTGTGTCACCATCTGTCTCTTCGCAGCAAAACTCCCACATACACACAAGACAGACAAGAAGTAAAACAGACTCACATCATGCACAGATTTGTTAATTATCTCCCTCCAGCGGACGCCTGGATTCCCCTCTCCTCCTGTCATCTTCACCTCTGTCCTCTCTCCCTCTGCATCTGATGGCGTCTATTTAGGGAGACCTACACACACACACACACACACACACACACACACCACACACACTTGAGCACACACATACTCCATCACTGTCTCTCTTTCAGACACTTTTATTTTTTTTCCACTCTTCAGTGGACTTTCTCTCTGGGAAAGTTGCAGCTTCCAGCCAACTTTGATGACTTTACTGTAATTAGCTCTGTGGTTTGTTTGCTCTGCTGCTCCAGTGTGTGCTGGTTAGCAAAGAAGTGTCTGCTGCTGTTTGATAAGTGAGATGTCAGTGTACTTTTTTCTGAGGATACTCAGTAACAGATTTGCAATGAACATATGTGAGGCACATATGTATTTTATGGCTCATGTTCACAGCAAATCTCAAGTTAATTATGTCTAATGATTTAATTAGTATTTTTTAAAGGGGTCGGGTTTACTTTTTCTTTTTTAAATTGTTGCTAAAATCTGGCCACGTCTCACAAGTTGTCAAAGTTTTGAGACTGTGCAATTACAAAAACAATATTTATTAATTGTTTTCACATAAAAGTGAATAAAAAAGAACTGAAATAGACAGGAAGAAAAGTTATAATAATAGCTCATGTTGTTGGTAGGTTCCGCTTCTTCCCACATGTTTTTATGCCACTTGATTAAATCCCGGAAATCTCTGTGGATTTATTATTGGTTTAATTTTATTCTTTTTGCCTCAACTCAATCCAGATCCATCTGTTAATGATTAAATGCATCTAAAAATAATTATCAGTGCATCTACTGTGGCTCGACTGTTTTCTATCCTCAAACGACAATAGTTATTTAACTGTATAAATGATTACAAGTAGTGAGATTAAGCAGAATTTCACCAATTGTCTTATTTTTAATTCTACTAATTCTTTTTTGCCTCATGCATTTGCATTACATAAACCATTAAGCAGGATATTTTGTTGTAATTCATTAATCTAAGATATCCTTAAGTGGAAAACTGATGGTTTTATGGTTGTTTTGGTCAAATCTTATTCTCAGGCAACACCAACAAATCCTGCTCATTCAATGTGTTTTGTGAACGTTTCTACTATAACAGCTATAACATCAACTCTTAGCACAATTTCTGCAAAAGTGAATGAGTTGGCCAAGAATGTAATCTTGAACACTGTTGACCCCAAAAAGCAATCTGTTCTAGATGTACATGGAATGATTACTTCCTGAGAACTTCATTTAAATGCATTCAGAGATGCATGAGATATTTAGCTGACAGACAAACGGGTGAGTCTGACATTTTATGGCAACGTTTTCAACAAAAATGCAACCCAATGTCAAGCTCTGCATTGGGACCCGATGCAAATCTTGCAGGAATGGGTGGCTAAAAATAGATGGCAGGTCCAACAATTGTCTGTAGGATGGAGAGTACACCTGATGTTGGTAAAACAGCCCTGCAGGAGCACTGGTCTTGTGAGATCTAATGAACCCAATGCAAGTCTCATGGGTTTCCAATGGTTGTAATTCTGCTGTAGGTGGGAGCAGATGGAAAAAATAGACCACAGGTCCCAAGATTGTTGGTAGGATGGAGAGTACAACTGAGATTGGTTATAAAATTAAGGCTGGAGGGTATAAAACTAAAGACGACAGAAAATCCAATAAGACATTCCAAGCATATAACTTTATTTGATCGTAAAGTACATTTTTTATTATTAAATAATAGATCTGTGGGTGAAGGCAGAGGTGGACACAAATATTGTGTGGGTGACCCAAACAGACAGCTGGAGCAGGTGGTGTTAGTCAGAAATTCATAAATATTCCTTTGCAGGGCTCTAGTTTTTGAGAACACCCCTAGCTATAATGCACCAAATTTGAGCTCAATATCTATAAACTTAGAGCTTTGTCGGTTTTGGTGTTTGATAAGATTATTTCGGTGGCCACCTTGTATTAGATTTTCTTCAAAAGATCAAAAATACCAAATTCATTTTGTTGTGGGTTAGCTCAAACCTAGAACGTAGCACCTTGTTCTTGATTTTACCACTGGTAGTCCCTCCTCTCCTACACATCTAACCAATCAGGAGACTGATTCCATTTGCTGTTTACTCTGTGTGACAAAAAACTGAACCTCAAGGAGAAAATCGATAAAGTATCAAGTGAGTCATAACAGAGGAAACAAACTACAGGTGTGAAAACACACTAAGGGTCATTAGAAGGCATTTAAAAGCGTGCAAAATATGACATTTTTGGCTTTCTCTACAACAAAACATTTCAACACTGCTGCTTTGAAGCAAACAGGCAGGTTTTCAAGCTCTGAATTTGCTTTAGTGCTGATTGAGTCAGATAAATTCCTCTGCTCCCTTTCTGTTGTTGCACTTAGCAAAAAGCAATTAAAGAAACATGCGCACCCATTCTAGATGAGAGATGTGATCGTCTGTGACTAACGTGTTCTTCATCGGGTTGACTGCACTCGTCCCTGACGTGTGTACTGTGATCGTTTGGTGCTAAACAAGTACAATTACTACTCTAATTTCTACTTTTACTGTTAAGCTTCTTCTGAAGGCTGGGTGAAGTGGCTTTAGGTGTTTGTGTGGGTTTTGAAGAAGTTACAAATCCACTTTTGCACTGAACAGGAAATAGTTATGTAACAAAAATCCACACAGTGTTTAAGAAAAGCATTTTGTTGTGAGGTTTAGTTTGTGTACTTTTTGTGTTTTGTATCTTTAACAAGAGTTTTTGGCATGTTTTTCTTTTAAAAAAAAAGAAAGAAAGAAAGAAAAGCTGCCTGAATGTCAAAGAAAACCAAACTGAAAGTCAAGTTTCAAAACTGGTTGGAAGTGAAGATTCCTGTTTGAGAGATACAGTTGTAACTCCACCACCAAACGCCTTAAGCCTCCAAATTGAGACATTTTTACCAACTAATTGTGATAAACACCTTTAAAGGGACACTTTGCAAGTTTTTAATATTTTTAAAATCATTTTCTTGAGCCGATGTGCTAAAATGACCCTTTACAGGGTCAATGAAAGGCCACCTAGCCCCTGTTGCCCCCTGTGGCCAGAATATTCCACTTGCAACTTCACAGTTGCCGGTCCGGTCTGCTGGGACTTAGAAAAATCTGAGCTTGACCTACCTGGCTCTGCAGTCTGGCTCTAGCATGTTTCCTGCATGTTTTAGATCATGAACACAGCTGATTTGTTTAATTTAGTGACGAATAACTCCTGTAGACACTAATAAAGCCTGGGGAGACATTTCAGCAGTTAGATTAAGGTGTATAAAAGACGAACGCACAGCGAGGAGGAAGGTTTTACTTTCGGTTTCGCCAATGAACACTAGGGAGTGCTAAAAACAAGCCCAAACTGACTAGTGTCCCTTTAATAGTGCCAGTTCAAAACAACACAAAGACTGAAAGAGAACGTTTTTGAGAATTGATAAACTGCAAATATTTGACTTTTTTGTTTCACCTCTTTGAAACTGCCTTAAAGCGACAGTTTGTTGTAAGTGTGATTGTCTGGAGTGGCTATGAGCTGAAAGTATCTTACCTGCAGGAATCTGAACTACCTCAGTTAGGAGAAACAGTTTATTCTTGACTGGACTAACCTGAGTAGGGTCAAGATCAAAGTGATTTGTTCTTTTCTTAAAACAACTCACATTTCAAAAATTTCATAGTAGTTAGCATGCTATTTGATCATCAGTTTTAATTTATTTATTACACAGTCATGTTTGCTACGAAAGGTGGTCCATGTGAAACAGCATGTTTGTGCACTTAGCCAGAGTAACTAAAGGAAAAGCAAATAAGCAGCTTTTTATGTAATTAAAGCATTTTTTGCTTGATCCATTATAAAACGTTTTAGTTTTGTATGTAAATCTATGGAAGTCACTATTTGACACAATGAACAGCTATGACATTTTGTCTAAAAAGTGTCCTAGAACAAGGATTTTTAACTATTGAAAACTATTTTTGAGCCTCTGTATAACATGAAACTGTTGGAGCTCAAATGGCCCAGGAGCCATGATAAAAGTCTCTGGATTTTCCCAGTACATCATATGAGTGCTCCAGTAATCTTCTGTGCTGTTTTCCATTCGTCCAACAAGGACGTTAGCAGTAGTTCAGGCTAGCGTTAGCAATATCTCAGGCTAGCGTTAGCAATATCGCAGGCTAGCGTTAGCAATATCTCAGGCTAGCGTTGGCAATATCTCAGGCTAGTGTTAGCAATATCTCAGGCTAGCGTTGGCAATATCTCAGGCTAGTGTTAGCAATATCTCAGGCTAGCGTTGGCAATATCTCAGGCTAGTGTTAGCAATATCTCAGGCTACCATTAGCAGCGTTTCAGTCTAGCATTCTTCTGTGGGTTAGCATTCCCGTGACCAACGTTCATATATTGCTAACATTATCGGGACATTCTAATTGTTTGTTTATTACACATTATGCCAGCTTTCCTCAGAACGAACCATTTCTCTGGGGCTGTTACAAAATACCTATTTTACATGAGAAAGCGGGTCGGAGATGGCACAGACTTTTTGGTATGCTATAGTAGACACCCTAAGCTGCCTATACTCAACAACAACAAGGTAAATGTGGTTTTAAATTGTACGACACCTTTAAGATAGCTTAGCTTTAGCTTTTAGAATCAGTACGTTCAGAACTAATCTCCAGTTCTCCAAATTGATGTTTTAAAAGTTATGTAAGATTTCAAAGGAACATTCCAGCCATTTAAAATTGTATTTCTTCATGAAAGTAATAAATATTATCATCTTACTTTTTGAAGAGAGTTGTCATACAAGATTGATGAGCTAACAGCTAGTTTAAGCAAAGTCAAGAACAAATTGTATTGCGGCTGTTCTTAAAAACAATTCCACTTTTCCAAATTTTATAGCGGATCAGGCAACAAGTTTTATGAAATTTTACATTTCAGCATTACATAATCCTTACTAAACATGGATTTGCTGTTAGCACTTTAGCCTTGATTAATGTATATATGTAATGTAACATAGGCTGTTCAGGAGCTTGGCTACAACAGGTGGGACAATAATTCTAAGTTTTGACAAGGCCAGAGTATGCAAACTTAAAAGGGTGGAAATTTACTGAAATTTCCACAAGTTCTTTGGTTCATTAAGTATTTTATCCTCATCAGTTTTAGTTGGTAGTGGACTTTTGCGGTGCTTTAAATATAGGTCCTATCCATTTTTCTGGTCAATTAATATCAGCCACCTTAAGAAGAATGGGGGAAAAAACTTCTTAACACCTTAAATTGGTCGTGGACGTCAAAGAGGGGCGAGCAGACGTTTCAGAGGATTTTAGATCAAGTGAAGGTTTTAAAGTTGATTCTTGGATTTCCCCCACTTCTCATCCTGATGTGTGATGAGATATGGTGTCTGTCTGTCAGTGATAACTATGACTCTTTATTGATTCCAAACACACACACACACACACACACACACACACACATTCTCTCTCAGGGAGAAGGAGAGAAAGGGCACGTCTCTCAGCTTAATTAGTCTCCAGCCCTCAGGTGTGGAGGAGCTTTCTTTTTCTCTTCTCAAGCATCGTCCTCTACTCTTCCCCTTCGCTTCGTCTTTTCTTCTCCTCGTCTAAAACTCTTGCACCACAGCACCGAGTTCAGACACCACATGTGTTTTTTGTCTCCTTTTCTTTCATCGACACACATAAACCAACACAATATTTCTGATCCAAAAGCCCAAAACCGTTTGTTCTGTTAGTGGAGCCACTAAGTTTTACTTACCTCCTCTCAGCAACGGGGCGGTGTGTCTGGGTGTGTTTGGCTGGAGGGATCAGACATATTTAGGTGTAAATCTATCTGATAAACTAAACCTGAGTCTGTGAAGTACGCTGAGAGACAAACACACTTGTTAGTTTATGAGAGTGGTTCAAAGGCAAATATGGGTTACAATCTGGCCTCAAAGTTGCAACCCATCATGTTCATTATGTGAGTGTCCAATCCTGGTCCTCAAAGGCCATCATCCTGTATATTTTAAAGTTAAGTCCCATTAGTCATCACACACTGGTGAAATTCTTCTCTGCATTTGACCCATCCCCATTGGGAGCAGTGAGCTGCAGACACGGCTGCACTCAGGAACGATTTGGTGGTTTAATCCCCCAATCCACCCTCTTATTGCTGAGTGTCAAGCAGGGAGGCATTGGGTCCCATTTTTAGAGTCTTTGGTATGACCCGACTGGATTTAAACCAACAATCTCCCAGTCTCAAGGCAGACACTCATACCACTAGGCCACTGAGCTATTTTAGCCGTTTCTCAGCTTCAACACACCTGATTTTAACCGGTAGGTATAACTGCATCCATGCCTGTGGGTTTTTACCACCAGGTCATCAGGGATGCTTCATTAATAAGCTCATTGTGTGGTTGGTGCTTTTGCCTCAGTCAGAAAATGTATGATCAAGTAATTATGACAGGAGCAGCAACCCTCCTGCTGCCTGTGTTTGTGTTAACTAAGGATGCTGTTGGATGGTGTCCAGATGAGGACAAAAACCTCAGGTAACTTTTCAGATTTAGTTTTCGTACTCGATTGTATGAAAGAACGAGGTCTTCAACACCAGAGCTGACCTTGGTGTGGAGAAATAAACTGTGCTTTTTATTAGGGGGAACGTGTCACTCACCATTATCTTACTGGATTTAATTAGAACACTGCTCATAAATGTTTCTTATAATAACTAAAATTATAGATTGCAATAAAAAGGCAGTCAGAAAAGGGAATTACTGGTTATGGTTCAACAATAAGAGGTAATAAAGAGAAATGCTCAATTGTTTTATTAAAAATTCTCCCAAAAACGGTAAAACAGACTCAATCTTTTATTTTTAAACATTAGAAAAAATTTGATTAATTAGATAATAGCAGAAAATAAAGCTTTTTTGTGTTACTTTTTGACGTGTTTATGTTAGAGTAGTGAAGAAATAACCAAATGACATTTTTGTTGTTTTTTAAAATGCCCATTAGAAAGCAGAGCACGTTAACTTTGACAGGAGCATTTTCCACTTCTACGGCATGGTGCATTTTATCCTGACTAATATATTTTTTTATGATGACTTGTGAGGATTCTGCATAAAAGTTTGCTGTTATATGAATAAGAAAAAAGCAAGGTCTCAGCAGCTCAACGTGACAGCGAGGGGAGGCGGGGGGTGAGAAAACAGAGCGGCGAGGCCTCGGCAGCCTCGGTGAAGCTGTGCAGCAGCTATAGCCACACAAGAAATGTGTTCCTGCAGAGTTCTGCCGAGTTTCATGTGTGGTGTGGAACTCAACCGCTGGAAACATGCAAGAAAAATATAATCATATTTCTGTTTTTCTGATTTGATTTTACATACAGATCAGGTTTGGCCATGGCTGTTTAAATGTAAAATTTTTTAAAAATTATTAATTTGGATTTTGTTTGCATGCTGAGGAAAACACAGCTGCTGCAGTCATGTTTTAGTGTGTATCTCCCACGCTAATGCCCCCAGGTGCCAGATTTAAAACAGGATCTGGGAGTGAGTTTTGAATTTTTAATAGTTTACATCATAAATGCAGAATAGAAAAAGCACCTGCACTAAATATGGAGTGAAGCAGATATTTTAATCTACTCCAACTCAAGGAGAGAAAGTAAACAGAAGGTAATGATATGTGTTTAAACACCTTTATTGGAGCAAGAATGTGCCCAACAGCCTTAAACATTTACCAGGGAAAATATGGAAACCAAACGCAGTGGTCCCAAACTGAATACACTTTTGAAAAATATTTTCAATACACATGAAGAGATGTCTCAGCTAATCAATAAGAACCAAGTGTGGTTATAGGAAGGCTAACATGGATAGAATTCAAGAGGAATCAAAGTTTAACGACAACAGTATCGGATATAAAGAGATGGATGTAGAAAAAAAGGGTAAATGGCTCAAATGTTTATTCGACAAAAAGTCAGAAATCTTTTTTTTTTTCTTTTCAGTGGCACTAATACTCTTCCATATTATCTAAATAAGTCTAAAGCTATTCTAATAAAGCCTAATGGCGAAAGCTGCAGCGCTCCACTTGTGAAAATAAATATTTGAGGCTTGTTTTTGGCACTCAAGACAGTAATTCTGATTGTTTTACTGCCAAAGAGGACGTGGTAAAAAAAGAATTTTGCTCAAATGTTTTTTGTTTATAGTAACCGCTGACATGGGCAAAGCAGGCTATGTTGTTGCTAAAAAGCTCTGGATCTTTTTTCCACATGGGGGCGCCAAAACATCGTTAAAAAATATCACTGTAAAAAGTTGCTTTAAAAATCAATTTTTCTCATTAAAATTCTACTTTATTGTGGATGTGAAATGCAAACGTGAAAAAAATTCTAACATAGCGTAAACAGGACAAGCAAGATGCAATTTCATTTCTATTCTGTTTATTTCTGTTCTCTATATTGATGCTTTATGAGAAAATATATTATTTGCAGCTATTGATGTGATGCTAACGTTAAGTGCGCTAATGACTCGATTTTTTTACAATGTTAGGTTTTTTTTCTTACGATATCAATGATAATAAATAGCTGTTCACTTCATGTTCTTGACTGATCTTTTTCACTTCAAATCCTGTAAAACAGCTTTTTTAAACAACGTCCTATCTTTGCAACTTAGCATCAGCTAGCTTGTTTGTGTACTTTTTAAATTGACACAACGACCCTCGTGGACAAAACAGCTAAAGTGAGAAAACACCAGTCTGTATGCTTCTGACTCCCCTGTGGGTTTATGACAAACTCAACTCTCTGTGTTTGTATGCAGATGGCGCACGCTGCAGCTAGCTAAAATTAGGATATTATTATGGATGAAAACAGTCAATTAATCAAATCACAAACTGTGAATCTTGCATTTAGCTGAGCTATCTGACTGGCGCCGAGTATGTGAGCTAACAGTCCCTGATAATTAAAAGCTCTGTTGTTGTCTGACTCTGAATGACGAGATGTTGGCGCTAAGAAAAGCTGCCGTGAAGCTACGCTGCTTTGCACCTCCATCTAAACGTTGAGTAAACACAAAATAGTGGATGTCTAAATAACTCGCACCCGCAGAATAATTGTTCCGGCCCAGGCTGTCTGTCAAGCATCCAGCAGCTTTATAATGACATGCTAATAAGGCGCTAACGACAGAGAAAAAGCCTTCCAAGCTTTGTAATTAAAATGATTGAAAATTCTTCTCCTCCTCTTCACTCCACTTGTTCCTTCCCAGAGGGGGGAGGAGAGGGTCCGGTCGTTTTGTCAGCACTGCTGGGTTTAAGTAGTTTTTATAGAAAGCGTTAACGTACGAGGGATGTGGTGGGTCGGTTCTGTGTGTCCCTTTAGTCTCCAGCAACGTTCCTGCTCAAGAGCGCAGGGCTGTGTCAGAATGCTGAACAAACCTCTCATGAGGCCTGCCTACATAAACACACACCCACTCACACTTCTCTTACGCTCGCACACACACGTAGCTCCTCTTCTCCTACTCGTTCCGCTTTCTTCCTGTAGTCGCCTTTTTTTGCAATAATGCAAATGGACACGGTCCATCAAGCGGAGTGGGAGAAGTGGAGGACAGGAGAGGGAGAAAAAGGCAGAGTCCCGTTTGAGTGGGATAACGGGATGTCTCGCCTTCCGGTCGTTAGCATAAATTACCCCCCCCTCCCCTGACCGTCAGATCGATGATAGTAGTGCTTTACCTGTGGCTGTGAAGAACTCACGATGTCTATGTCTTCGGTAAGTAACCCACCAGCCTCCGTGACTTATACGTGTCACTGTTGTTGAATTAAACCTTTCATAAAGACGTTTCCAGTCTGGCGCGATGACAACACAGCCTTCTCCAGACTTAAAAAAAACAAAAATGTCCGCGTAAAATCACATCTCTTTTTTTTCCCCTCCACATGTATTTCAAAGGAGTATCATGAAAAGCAAGCACACAAAGAGACGAAACACCTTGTAGAGTTGCTGCAGCACGGTTTTTCTACAGCTTCTCTGGTATTGTCTCATCTACAGAGAAGATCCTTTTCATTGAGAACCTAATTTAAATTGCTGCGCTGATGAAAACGGGCAAAGCTGTCAGGAGAATGCTCCCGGCGATATCTCTAACCGCCAACACGGTTGTTAAGGCAGCAGCATAAAGAACGGACACTTTGGATGTTTTTATAACAAAGAAGTGAAAAAGAAACGTGTCTGTTGAAAGTTTCTGTGACTTACAAGGTCAACACCAACTCCTTCAAGCAGATATACATTTCTCACAATGACACTGTTATATAGGGCTGTAAATGCAGCAGCCGCCGTGAAATAATGGTCTTACTCCTGCAACTACTCTTACCGGAGTCCAGACAAATACAAACACTTTCATTCTGTCTCTACAATGACTCATTTATGTCACAGAACGCATGGAATTGAAACAGCATTGTTGGCTGACTCTTCATTTATTATCGTGTACGTGGAGCTAAATCTAGCTAATAAATTAAAGCCATCCTATGCAACTTTTTCATATTTTTAAATCATTTTCTTGAGCCAGTATGTGCTAAAATGACCCTTTACAGGGTTAATGAAATGTCACTCAGACCCCCACCGCCCTCTGTGGCCAGAATACCGCATTTGCAACTCCAGAGTGGCGGGCCGCTCCCTGTTGGACTTGGAAAAAATTCAGCTGACATATCTGGTGCTGCAGTCTGCTTGTTTGATTTAGTGATGAACCGCTCCTGTAGACACTAATGAAGGCTGAGGAGACATTTCAGCAGTTAGATTAAGGTGTTAAAAAGACGAACGCACAGCGAGAAGATAAGTTTCACTTTCGCTTTAACAAACGCTAGGGCCAAAACTGCCAAGTGCTCCTTTAAAAGTAATCACTCAAAAGCAGAATTTGGGGTGATTTATCATTGAATCTCAACTAATCGGGGCACGTTTAATGATGGATTAAACCCAGAACACCCTGTCAGAGGTGTCTAATCTTGATGTACTTTGCAAACCGCAGAAATGAATTAGCCCTGAAAACAAAACAAAAGGGTTGATTTAAAGACAAAATCAGACCTTATGGGCAATCTGAATGAAGGTAGTGATGCAGAGTTTTTTAATTTGTCTAACATAAATATGCATTAACGTCTCCCCTTCCCTGCAGCTCTTTTACTGACTGTATTATTTCAAAAACCTTCAACCTGCTACATTTTGATAAGATTTCCAGGCTTAGAGTGATAGCTTTTGATAATCTTTTGAAGTGGGTTTCTGGTAAAGGGGGTTATGAAGAATTAATATCTTACCTGTTTACCTATGGTGCGTTTTGTTTGAACTCACAAGTCTCCTGAGTTTTAAGTTAGAAAAATCAATTGTAACACTCCTTTTAAAGTCTAGGACTGCCCGGTCAAAATCCAATATGGCTGCCTTGTTGTGCATGAAATGTTGTGAAGTATGCAGTCCATTTCCGTCTCTGTATTTCAGCCACACCTATAATAAAATCAATAAAATCAAAAATGTACAGCAGGTCATTCAAATGGTGTTTTATAGACCCTTGTATTGTCAGCAATCACATAGATTTTTGTGGTTATTTGCAAGTGTCCATAGCTTCTGCAGCTTGCTAGTACTTTTAAAGCTACTTCTGCTGTATTAAAATGTGTGTGTTACACGTGCAGAAACACTTGCCTCTGTGTAAGAGCTTTCCAGTAATACCTTGATACCATTGGAAAATCAAAGTTGTAAGATTGGAGAGGGACCCAAGCTGATAACTGAACCGTTTTTCCTGAGCTTACACCAAAGTGCTATATAAACGTGAATCCACCATAAAGTAAAACCCTCCTCTAGATGAACTGGAATCAACCATTCCATGCAAATTGCATGTAAAGGGATCATAAAACTGTCCACCATGTAAAACCAGATCCTCCTACAGTGACAACACTGCCAAGGTTAATAAAACGACATTTGCATGAATTGCTGTGACATTTTTTAAATTAAAATCTTTTCATGATGATAATCTTTAGCCTTGCTAACCATTAGGTCATAAATCTGGTCGTTCTCCTAATTGAATACATTCAAAGAGCTAGACGAGATCGTAATCGTTCATAAAACTTTCAGCAAAATCGACCAGAAAAGATCTGAATTATCTCAATTAATATTACTATGGTTAATTTATTGTGCTTCTTTTCTACAGCAACAAGCGTTAGACTTGCATTTGAATCTTCTAAGAGCTGATGCAGAGGTACCAGTTGACCTGTGGTCCTGTCACAAGACTGTTTATGGTCAATTTTACTGTTTTGATGCAGCAGAATTTAGACATTTCCATTTTAATGGAGTTCTGCAAAACCTTTCTTTGGCCTCGTGATAAGGAAAGAGAATTTCTTCTAGTGTCTTTTATGAAAAGAGTCCATGGATGTTTGGTCCTTTAGTTGAGTTGTTGTCTCCAAAGATGGAAATGGGGTGCAGAAAAGTAATGAGTGAACGTAGATTTTATACACCATAATGACTTAAAGCGACTGTCCGGAGTTTTCCCCTTTCAGGAATTATTATTTTTCATTATCTTATCATGTAGTGTGATATAATGTAAACGATACATATTTTTTCTTTTTGCTAAGCCCACCCCTGCCTCGTAGAGCTCCGTGCAATATGAACTGAGTGCCGGTTTGACCTAACCAATAGCGTTAGACTTCCGCTTACGTGCTTCAAATTTAAGGAAGTTGATGCAGAGATGATGAACTTTTCACGGACAAGTAAGTCTTTAAAATATAAATATATGAAAACACAACATGACATGAGAATAATACTTGTAAAACAACGTGTTTTAGCTCTGTTTATCGGCTACAGAAGCACATTCATAAACAAGAAACGTGCAGTCGCCATCTTGCTTTAAATAACCGAATCGAACGACTCTTGATGTGATATGCGTGTCAGCCACTAGATGGTGCCATCAGATTAAAGAAATACTCCGGAGAGCCGCTTTAATTCACATGCAATTAAATTTTTTTTACATATTTTTTATTTTATACCAACTTCAACAGACAAAGACAGTACAATCCAAGATGTACGTCTAAGATGTGACCTGAGTCGTCCAGGTAAACCATACTACACGACAACCATCATCCTTCCTGTGTGCATGTGAGTTTCTGAGAGATGATCAGTAACACTGGGTGTCTGTAAATTATTCATTACTCAGTCAGAATGCTGCCTGTGTTTACCCATCCAAATTCTGAATATTTTCTATTACTCTTGCTTAATAAAAGTGACCCATGCATCCCAAATGGGTTTCATTTCTCCTGCCGTCCGTCCAATCTGGTGTTTTTGCCCCGGCAACAAATCCACATGCACCAATTATAACAAATCTCTCAGACAAGAAATCAAGAAGGCTCCAGGGAAACACCAAGTGAAGAATCTAACTGGGAATAACCCTTGAAATTAGAGTTTTGTTCGGACAAACTTTGGAAAACAAACACAAAATACAATACTTCAGAATTCCCTGAAGGAGCTTCGGCATCTATTTTATTGTTCCCATTAAGGGAAATAAGGGAACACACAGAGCACATCTTTGAAAAATAAAAATATAACAAATGATTGGAATCTATTGTACCCCATTGAGCTAAAGGCAGATAAATCCTAAAACCCATGATTAGCAAGATCATCCAAGCTCTAAATGACATGGTTCATGTTTCTGGGAAACAAACATGTTGAAGCTGTGGTCAGGCAATAGTTTCATAGGAATGTAATAATGTAACAGCCTGTTCTTGTCTCCTTTTGAAGGCTTCCTTTAAAAAAAACAATAAAAGGAAAAATGAATCAATCCAAATCAAGGTATCTCTTGAAAGCCAGCATCTCAATGAGCTATGACTGTTGGGGATAAATGGGAAGCAGCATTCACGAGAGCTCTCTAAACCTTCCCTAAAGTTGCGAGGGTTCTTGCTTTACTTGCATTATAGAGCATTGTTGTTGTGTGATAACACCCAGAAATGTTCTATATATGTTTTTTCACAGGGCTCTGGAAACCCATCCAGAATCCTCCTCAGTTGGTTTTCTGTGAGTCAGATGCAGGAAATGTGAGACAACCTTGGTAAGAGTTGGTGCCCAAATTGCTAATAAGGTGAAACTTTGTCATTTGGTGAAATTAAAACTTGAAACTTTGCACAAAAGTCACAATTTATTTAAATTTATTGAATGTCCCATATAACCAGGTCTGGTATAAAATTTAAAACCAAAGTCTTCTACGCACTAATTCTGTACACACGTGTATTTTGCAAAAACTTAGTGTTAGAACCTAAAATCCAGAAAAGCTCTCGGTTCATTAGCCTGTCTTCATACCAAACCTTCATTTCTGTTCATGAGACTTGGATCATCACCAAAACAAGAAGGCTTGACGCATGTACATTCCGCACAGAAATGAGACATGCAAAATCAGGCCAAGATGACTTTTGCAGCATTTATACTTCCTGTGTTCCCCGCTGTGAGCCAATATTCTCCCAGACTGTAGGGGGCAGCATAGGGCTCTACAGCATGCATACAACACACAACAGCCAGTCCACCATGTTTTTCTGTGCGGGACCGTAGTTAGAAAATTTCCTAGGTGCGCGGTGCAGAAACTTTGGGCCATGTGGAGGAGTGTGGTTGCTGAAATGACATAATTTGGCCGCGTTGAGCTATGCGGACCTCACTGATGCGTCACGCATAAACCAAACTTTACTCATTAGTAATAATGACATGCAAACATCTCACCTCTGATAGGATAACAGTACAGATACTCTTCTGCTGCCTTCGTTCGCTCGCCTTTCTCAGTTATCTCCACAAATAACACAAGTCTGAACTTGTTCCGGCATGTTGTGGAGTCGCTAATGGTAAGGGGTAGCTTCTACTAGCGCACTCTGCTCTCTCCTAGCAGCAAAATCAATTCCATAAATACTAATTTTCCACGTAACGTAAAAGAGACTGGCTTCTTTTACTGGATCGTTTTCCCCTTTATTTCTAGTCTATTCCAGTTCAGCATGCATATGAAACTCAGAGTGGCCGATCATATTTCAAAGAGAACAAGTATTACACTATTTGTCAGTGAACTAGACCTGTAGGAATGGCCAACATTCCCACAAACACTCCTAGAACTTGCGGAAAGCCTTTCCAGAAGAGTGGAAGCTTTTACAGCTGCACAGTTTGGACCGACTCATAATAAACCCAATGGATTAAAGCAACATTCCGCAACTTTTACACCTTAAAATTATGCTTTTTTGTAAAGTTTTTGCGTCATACAATTATCTATTATGTTCATTTTCATACCTGTGATAGTGTTGGGGGGTCCCACGTCTATTTACTGCGCTATACAGCTTTTGTGCATCGGGTAGCGCCAGAAGTACTGACTGGGTGTTGTTTTACGGCAGAATATGGCAAGTCAAAAAGGGATTAAAAAGTGTGCGTTTTAAACGCGCGTTATGTCCGCCAAGATGCGCGTCTTGAACGTGCGTTTTGATGCCAAAGAGGGCAAAAACCCGCGTGTTCTAAAAGCGAGCATTATGTCCGCCAAAACACGCGTCTTGAACGAGCGTTTTGGTGGACATAATGCGAGTTTAGATATCGCGCATTTTTTATCCCTTTGGCTTGCCATAATTGTATAACGTAGACTCTCTGTAGCAGCGACAGATTCACCAAAGAAAGCTAGAAATCCCTTATCAGAGGAATCTAGGAAAAGGAAAGAACGTTATAGAGCAAGAGCAAAGACCAGAGTTATTATTGGGCCGTCTTTTCCTCACTGGAGAGCTCTTTTAGAAAGAAAGGCATGAAATACGGACTCTGACCTAGCCGTGCTGCTAATGGCTAGGTAAGTAATAAATGATTTCACCAGGGTTATTGTGTTTGGTCGGGCATAAAGTTGTTATACAGTCCTGATAAAACTATTTATTCAATGTGTGGAGGTGGAAAAGTTTGTTTTTGTTGTTTTGCCTGACATTAGGAATGTAAACATGTCTCTTATGCCCGAGAGAGAGATGTAATGTTACGACAGTGACGTTACGCAGCAAGCCTCTAGAGGGCGACAGAGACCATATAACTGCAAAGTTGCGGAATGCTGCTTTAATATGGAACGTCATTAAAGTTCATTAGTGTCAAGGCAGACATCCCAATATTTTTGGCAATAGAATGAATTTTGCTCTCACTTTTGAGAAAAGGGTATGAAAAGCAGCTCGTGACTAGTGTCAGAACCTTGAGCTGCAATAATGAATCCAGTTTTGAGTTAAACAACCTTTTCAGTCCCCATTATCTTTGCTTCAACCGATGGTTTCAATGCACATCTCTTGTAAAACCGTTCTGAAGAATTTCAGCTTCTCACATATTGGAGCTGTCAGGTGTTTAAAATGTACCGCTTTAAATTTAATTAGAATCATCATAGGAGGTCTACTGAGTGAGTCGGGGTGTCAGAGGTTCCCTAATCCAATAGCAACACTTGACAGAAGCTGGTAAATTGTAGTTTTCTGCTGCTAATGCTTGGCCAGCAAACAGTCTATGTTAAAGATGAATAAAGCAACCATTTTTAGTTATAAATCAATAAATAATGTTTTAATCTGTAAACAAGTCTGTGCATAACCTGAACGATGGCTTTCGCCTCCAGCATCGTCTAAACCCAACAACTCTGACGTCAGCTGGAGAGAATCGTTTTGATTTTGCATTCATCGCACCTCCTTTTTATCACCGTCTGCTGGAAATTTATGCCATTTATCACGGACTCATTTAGTCTGAACAAAAAAAAAAAAGGAAAATCACTCTAAGAAATGGAGACGTTGATTGACGGCGGGGTAGATAGAGTGAGGACAGAGAGGAAGACCCTCTTTGGTGCTGATAGACGAGCAGAAATCTGGGACGTAATGAAGGGTTTTTACATTTTTTTACTTCTCAGCGGTGCGTGTGTGAGTCATCCCTTTGATATGATCGTTACGGTGGTCTACTCCACATCCATCTTCTCTCTGCTCCTCGTTCCATATGGAGACGGTCACCTCGAGCTTTCATGTGTGGAACTATTGAGAATAACTCATGTCTGAGTCCGTGACACGTTCTAGGTTATAGCTAACACGTTACTAGAGGATCAGGTCAGGGGTGGTTGATGTATTTGTGTCTTGTGTGTGTTTGCATGCATTGCAGGCTTTAAGCACACGTGAGACAACATTTTATGCATGCCAAATGAATTGTGTGTAATAATTTACCTAGACGAGCTCTGACTCTGTGTTTGCAGCAGACTCAGGGTTTCACAAATATGACGTAGTATTTACACCAACATGTCCTCCGGTCCTACACAGCTCTTTTGTTTTCTGCTTTATTTGGTGTTGCTGCTAGGTGTTTTTGTTGCTTCACCGTAAAGCCTGCATTTTTATTAACATTCTAAAGAAATTAAATCTATCAGTTGTTAACGCTGATAAAAGTTGTACTTTCTGACAATTTAAAAGAAAGAACAATGTAAAAAAGTTTTCTATTGTTTTTATTGATTTGCTAGTTTTCAGAAAAAAGTGCCTATCAATAAAGAATAAAAACCTACTTTAACAGCAAAACTGCTTCAGAAAACACACTTTTTTTTCAATTTGTGCATTTTCTGACAGTTAATTAGCTTTTCAGGCATCACCAGCAGTAAACTGATGTTGTAGCAATAAATATTCCAACACCATTGCGGTCATACTTCAGCAGGAAGATGTGTGAGGGTCCTTTTGAGATACTTGTGTGTTTTCTGTGTGTATGCATTCATTTCCACACACCCGACCACTGGCTGCCAAGAACCGAGCTCTAAAGACAGATGAGTTCTGTGGTTGTTTAATCCTGGACCAGGAGGACCAAAACCTGTTACATAGCTTTTGTTAAGATGCCAGCACATTGTTTAAACTTGTCCAATAAAGGAGCTCGATAAGTCCCATTTAAATGTTAATTTGAGTATATTATCATATGTGCATGTTACAGCAGCACTGGGGCTCGATGCAGACTCCATCTAGCTTAGACACCTCTCTTTTCTGCCAATTCTGGTAAACTAGACCTCTACATTACATGGTTTCAAGTGTTCCCGTCTGCTGGGCTTTACATAAAGGGAGGACATATTCATCCTAGTCTATTCTGTGATGTAAGTCGTCTCCCTCTAGGTGTCATGTTCATGGGGTCTTTTTTTAACTAAAAACAACTGCTTCACGTTACCTCTGTTCTTAGTGAGATTCAATCAGAGTTGAGTTAAAAGTTTGAAATGTTCCATTAATCTTCCTGCAAATGGTTTAAAATAAAATAAATGACGTCCATTATAACATTTGTAGTTCCCCCCCCTTCTGTAGCTTTGCATCGCTGGTCAGTTCAGAGTGTCCTCCACCTTAAGAAACATTAATGGAGTCATGATACTCACGTATTTAGCAACAGAACACCACTGGGGTGAGAGGTTCTCCACTCAATAACATCAGAGAAGGAAAAACAACCGGCTGCTACCACTTCAACTTTAGGACAAGCGTTGCCACAGAAATGAAAACCAGAAAAAAAATTATTCTTTGCAGAATTTTCAGAAACTCTGAGAGGCTGCAGGCACACCATCACTGTTTACAATCCGTGAGCCTGCGTGGTTGACGAGTCTGTGCCGAGCTAACGCTGCAGCGGTAGCGTTTATAATTCAGGCAAAAAGCTCCAGAGTTGTTTAAAGAACCAAAGCCGGTAAACAGGAGCGACCCAGAAATTGTTTCTTGTACCACTAAGAAGCCACGGCATCATTTTGTTTTACTCTAATATTGGGTGAAGCAGGCTAGAGGCTAACGTTGAGCTAACAATGCTAGCGGTGAATTAGAAACAGCCTGCTCTAAAAATATCTCATGCTACTTTTTCAATCACCAACAACTCAATATTACAGTGAAATGTGTGTGAAGTGAATAATGAGTCAATCGTGGCGTTTTACTTCCTTCAATGACTTCAGAACTAAAACAGCTAACAGCAAGATGGCAAACAACCACACTTCCTCTAATGCTAGAGACACATTACCGTAATAAATGTAGTAAGTGCTCCCTACCATAAAACACCTAACAGTGCTAGCACCAGATATGACAATGTTTTTATTTACTTATCAACTTACCCTGTATGACTCGTCTTTGCTTAACTGGCACTAGCCGTGAAACTCACGGAACGGCCGTGAGAAAGTAACTTTTTACCCAGAAAAACAGGCTGCAGTAACCAAATCCAACCACAGGATGTCATTCTTACATATTGCATCTTTAAGTCTACAATTTATCTGAACAGGATTAACGTTGGAGTGTATTTACTGCAATAGCTCTTCAAACGAATTATGTCAAGTTTAGGAAGCTTATAAAATACACTCAGATAAAGTTCCAGGCTTGCTAAACTTTCTTGACCTCTTCTCTCCTCTAATGTAATTTCACCACATCTCTTATACAACTTTCAAGGGTTCTGGGAGGTGAAGAGGGACAAAATGTGGAGGAAAATAATTAATCTTCAACGATGGGCTTTCTGTAATGTTTTAACCTTTTATGGACCTTTTCAACTGACCATGAACCTTTGGGCAGCTTGAATGAAACTCCACAAGAAAAAGGTGAGAAAAGAGTCTTAACAGTAAACACTAGCTCATATGGACCAACAGCTGGGGCAAAAAAGGACAAATCTTAATGTGCATCTTATCCATCCAATCAAAAGTTTTGGAAATGTGCAAAGGCTATGGAAAAGGGCACAGAAAATACTAATGCAGTTTCTTTCCTCTGATTAGATCTCACTGCGTGCCACTGAGCTCGCCAAATGCTTATCTGCGTTTCCAGTCAAACGTAGGACTGGCTGAACTTTATTGTTTTAGACACCAAACATGCTGCCTCACCAGGTGCAAACCCTCAGTGAGAGGAGGAAACATTGCTTTCAGCTTCTGTCTGTTACTCTTTTGTTTCAGGTCCACCCTGAGGTACGGGGCTAAAACCATTAATGCAAACAAAATCACAAATCATCTAAAGCAGAGTTGTTCAATTCTGGGCCGTCATTTATCAACCGTACTTATGAATAGATCTGTGCGTATTTCAGGTGTAGGAACAAATGTACGCATTGTGTGGTATTTACCATCTTGTACTTGTACGTAAAAATATTCCTAAATATAAGAAAATCTCAGACCATGCGTACGAACAGCATCTAGTGGTAGAACGGGGGAACTGCAATACAGAAGGTCTCAGTCATCCATGCATGTTCCTGATCCACAAAATATTTTTACTCAATAAGTGATAATTTCTGTGGAGAAACTACTTCATCACATAACTGGTGTTAGAGTCTATAAAAGATATATGTGACCGACAGGAATCTGACATCGTAGAATGGTTGATCTTGTGTTATTGGAGGATTTGGTAGAGCGTGGACTCCGGAGGGAATGCGTGTTTCGTGAGGGCACTGATTTAATTTCTGAAGGAGATCCCTACGGAGCTATGCCGTGATTTGGGACCCTTTGTAGAGCAACAGACAAACCTAACAAATCTGATTCCAGTTTATATTCAATTATTGACAATAGGACTGGGCGATAAATCAAAAATTTATCGTTATCGAAATTTCTGACTCTAACTGTTATTGTTTTTCCCATGTCAATAAATTTGGTAATAAAAAATAAAAAGATGTGTGTAGGTTGGCGACGTTCATGTCCCTTTAAGAAGCTGTTCCACCTCGAGTCACATGACAACGCGACTCAACATAATACACGCAACAGCCCCATCTAGTGGACATCTTTTATTTTTGCGCATACATGTTATCGTCCATTTATCGTTATCGAGGAGAACTCCTCAATATAGCGTGATATTGATTTTAGGCCATATCGCCCAGCCCTAGTTGACAACTTTAGGATTTCTTGCCACTGGGACCTTCAGTGTGACCTAGCAGTCACTTCTCCCCGAAAATACTTGCAATGCCAAGTAACCAAGGTAGCAAACATTTCCAAATAAGAACATAGCTAACTCCAAGCAGAACATGCATACAACTCCTTAAAGGAGTCATCACCTGAAATTTTCACTTTTCCACTCAAAAACATGTCTATAATGGCTTCCTAATGATTTTTCACTGGCTGAGAAGCCGATATTTAACATTGACGCGTTTGTTTAATCTTGCCTTCTTCAACCAGCTCACATGCACCCCACGAGCACGCACACTCCAACACGAGAACTTGAGCTCTGGCCCCATATGCCGACACAAAGGTCAAATATAAACAAATATGAACCAGCAGTGAACAAACCAGCACAACAAAGCTCATTTCATAACGTGAAATGCATAAATTATGTCTTACCGTTGACGACTCATGTTATAATCCGTGTTATGGGAAACAAAACTCCGATTTTGTGTATTCCATATTCACAACAGCATAAGAGCCGATGCCTGGCTGTTAGCTTGCAAAGAAACGTGTACAAGTGGCCACCGCATATTTCATAAATCAGGATTTTGGCCGTTCATACGAACATTATAGATTTCATTCGTAGGATGGAATATACGAACGTTTGATGAATGAGGGCCCTGGTCCTTGTGGGCCACCACCTGCATGTTTTCTATGTTTCCCTGCACCAACACACCTGGTTTGATTCAGTTGGTCATTAACAGGCTTCTGAAGAACATTATGACCTGAAGCAGGTGTGTTTGAGCAGGAAAACAGCTAGAGCATGCAGGACAGCAGCCCTCCAAAACCAGGTTACATTACCCTGGTCTGAAGCCCAATTCCTTGCTGTGTATTTAATTTATTGATGCATTACTCTCTACCTCTCTATAGGTTGTTTGCAGTGGGAGAAAATACAGATTCCGAGATCTTAGACGTCGCTCTGATATTAGTATTCCACTTGCCCCACTCCATACTTCACAGGCTGCATTGCGGCGTCTCGTGTGTTGGGTGCCATTAAAGGCCATTTAAATTGAATCTGATCCAGATGGATAGTGATGACACAGAGGGAGCCTCAGACACAAAGCAACCGCTGCTGGAAAAGCAACAGAGTAGTGGTGTGAAATAGAGAAATCTGCACAGAGCAAGAGGAGAAACGTATGAGAGGGCGTACGAGAAGTGACAGCAGACAATGAGCCGCATTCGTTCATTTGCGTTACGGAGTGATTCGGAGGTTGTTAAACTGACCTTTGCTGGCAAAGCAACAGTATTGATGGTTCAGAGCTGCAATACGTCAAATACCGAGCATCAAATAACATCCACAGGAATAAAAAAAGGTGGTATTTTTATTTTCACACTTTGAAATCGTCTGATGCTTGGAAGCTGTGTATACGCCTGTAAGACATTTAAGTGATCTACAGCAGAACAGCACTGCGTTTAGGTAGACTGTAGTTTTGAACTTTTCCAGAGTTTTAGAAAATGCCCCTTACCATTTCTCATTGATTGGAGTTTGCTCATGTAATTAGCCTTTCGCCGGCCCCGCCCCCAGAACGGCTATTGTCCAATCACACATCATAGCAACCGTTACTATCCAACAACTCCAAACAAGATGATGCAGCTAAGCCTAATTGATACTACTAAGCATTAGCCTCGATAGTAGTCGTGTCTCCTTCGTTTCCCTTCAGAACCTCCTCATCGAGCTCAACCAGCAACAGCCAAGCATGAGTGCTCCCCCCGCCCGCGGCTGGGTGGAGGTCCGCCTCCCAGACTATGCAAGACGCCCCTTTATAGACACCGTGCCGGCAAATCAGCATAAAATTATCTCAACCGTGTGTCTTATAAACGCACATTAAGCCTATTGGCACAACAGCGGGTGGTGTCATGATCACGTGATGAATTAATGCCGAGCTCCGGCCGGGAACTATATTGAAAATAAAAGTAAACACGGGCATAAAAAGTTACATTTTATAAACAGACTCAGCTGAGATGATCAACTGGAGCGATGCAGAGCGCCGGGAGCTTTTCTCCGTTAGAGCTGAAGCTCAGATCACCAGACAGCTGACATCTGACAGCTCACAGGGACACCGCATCACCGCCACTGCTCCTCGGATCCACGCGTCCCCGGACGCCAGACCTTCTCCCAAACTCCCAACTCCTTGTTCCCTGCTAGGCTTCGCTCAGCGGAGCCGACACTAATATATCCCTCCACTGCATACTGTAACCCTTTTGCCTCGATCTGGATGATTTTGAGGACGAATTGCTTCAAAAAATGTCGCTGACACGCATCTGTCTACTTCTTTCCATCGCGGAAATCTGCGGAGCTGCAGTATTTGATCCACTCATTGTCGGAGTTGGCAACAGTAACTAAGGGGGGCGGGGCTCGGCGAAAGGTCAATTGTGACATTTGTACCAAGTCCCATGGTAGGTCAATATAAGCATTGATTATTGCACATTAATGTAAATATATGATTGTATTTAAACTACAGTATATTCATCATCATTAATATCATCAACTTTTTATAAAGCACTTTTAATCAGCAAGAAGACAAACCAAAGTGCTGTGCACCGCATGGAAGTGAAAACAACAATGAACCTTGCATGGACCAACAGAAATATACATAAAAACAAATAAGAAAAAGAAATATAACTAAAACAACAGCATAAAATGGGATAAAAGAGAGTAAAACTATCTAAAAATAAAACTAAAAAGTGTGATGAGATACCACCAGAGAATAAAAGTGAACTTGCTGTATGGCCTCCAGCGAAAGGTCATTACACGGCTTAGGGGCCAAGACCAAGAAAGCCCCGCCTCCTCTAGTCCTACAGGTGGAACAACTAGTAACTCTTGCTGGGATGACCTAAGTGCACTTGAGGGGATTTATTGGGTGAGTAGGTCAATCAGATTGGTTCCATTGGTTGGAGCACTACCCTATATTGAAGCCACCACACTCCTATGTCTTGTCAATTCTTGTATGAGTCTTTTTGGTCAACATTGGTTTGAATGGACTTATTAGATCAACAGGGGTAGAGGATGGCAGGTTTGGTGGCAGGAGGATCTTGTCTTTGCTTTCAGCAGATGGTGTGGTCCTCCTAAATTTGCAGCTCTGTGCAAAGCAGCCGGGATGAGATTTAGTACGTCCAAATCCAAGACCATGATTCAAGCCAGGAAAGTGTAGATTGGCACCTCCAGGTTTGGGCAAGGCCGCCTTAATGCACGGGCCAACCTGGGCCGTGGCCAGGGGCCTATGATGTTTAGGGGCCTATCATTTCAGGTTAAAAAAAGACAACGTTTTATTACTGGTCAGGTTTTCTGTCAATCATCTTAGATGCTAATTTAAGGCTGCTGATTGATCCAAATTACAAGTGACCTACGTCACCCACGTGACCTCTAAAGGCCCATTGCACCAGAGCTCACCAATCAAACAATTTAGATGATTTCAGGGCGTGGTCCTCTAGTTGTAAAGAAATTTGGAAAAATGTCGGGGGAAAAATTGAGAGCGGTGCTCAGAAACGGAAAGCGCTTCATGAGAAGGAGCTTCGAGACAAAGAAGTAAGACAGAAAATACCTAAGCTGACAGAATTTATTTAATCAGCTATAAAGAAGTTGGACATATCGCTGACTGACACACCGGGCAGGTGAGGAGGATGGAGCACCTGCAGGCACGGAGCAGACCGCGCAGCAGGGAACCGCGGTCAAGGGAGGAGCAGCAGAATGGAGAAACTGGAGGAGCAAGGCAGACAGACAGGAGCTTGGAGCCAGTGAGCAGATACGAGCCGCAGAGGAAATATCGTCTTTGAACAAGTACGTTCTTTCTGGGCAAAAGTTGGACCAGAACAGTGTCAAAACAAAGATTTTGACTTATTTTGCATCTGAGCGGCAGTATAAACAACGTCAAAGGGTTGTGTGTGTGTGTGTGTGTGTGTGTGCGTGTGTGTGTGTGTGTGTGTGCTAGTCTATAAATCAAAGTGAGGACCAATGACAAACTTCACCTGTAAAGTGAGGACACAAGTTGCAAAGTGAGGAGCTTTTGCCCGGTCCTCACTTTGGTACAAGAGCTCTACTCATTAGTTTTAGAGGTATGGTGTGAATTCAGTTTTAGTTAAGGCTAGGGTTAGGAATAGATTGGTTATGGTTACGGTTGGGTTAGAAGAAGAAGGCACAATCCAGTCACTAAAATTAATATAAGTCAATGGCGGTCCTCACAGATGCAAGATGAGAACATGTGTGTGTGTTTTATGATGTTTAATAAAACTTTCAAATAGATATAATTGCTTTAATAATATATTTTCAGTTACCAGCATATTACTTATACATCTCTCTCTCTCTATAGATAGATAGAGAGAGAGAGAGAGAGAGAGAGAGAGAGAGAGAGAGAGAGAGAGAGAGATAGGTAATATGCTGGAAACTGAAAATATATTATTAAAGCAATTATAACTATTTGAAAGTTTTATTAAACATCATAAAACATGCAAAACACACACACACACGTTCTCATCTTGCATACGTTGTGAGGACTTGTATATAAGGGCCGTGGGGGCCTATCAGCTGGTTAAGGTGGCCCTGGGTTTGGGGAGTGGTCCTACCTCCAGTGGAGGAGTTTAGCTATCTCAGAGTTTTGTCTATGAGTAAAGGATGGAGGAGGTGATTAACAGGTGGACGTTGAACCGGTCTAATGTGGTGAAGAAAAAGCTCAATTTACCAGTTGATCTACATTCCAACCCTCACCTATTGTCATTAACCTTGGGTAGTGACCCAAAAAACAAAATTGTGAACACAAGCTGACCTTACAGATGTTTTATTTACAAATCTGTACACATTTCTGAAGGTATACCCACACTGCCAAGGTCTTTGAGCCTTTTTCAAGCCCTACCCCTTGCCTTTGTGTTTCATCACAAAATGAGTTCAATGCCCTTCCCTTTGGAATGGAAGGGTAACAAATATGATTAGAGCTAAAAGTGAATGGTTTGTTGTCATTTCTGAATGACCTTTTCAAAATCCTTACCTAAACCCCACTGGAAATATCTAGACTCCAACAAATGTGTTGTCAACCATCTGTCTTATAATTTCTACATTATTTTTGGTTTTTCTTGCCGTCATTCACCATCAAAAACATTTGGAAACATGACAAGTACAGATGAAGTTTCACCCACGACCAAAACGAATGTTTTTCTTAGGGTTCGAATGACTTTTCATCCAGAAAAGCTCCAAAGTCCAAGATTTTGTGAACCTTATTCAGGTTCCCTCTTCAGAAAACAATTTCCTCAGGTTGTGTACAACAGCACTGTGGTGTGTCAGGAAGACAATAACAATAAGAAAATAAAGTTAGGAGAAAGTTGTACAAGAAAAAAAATACCCTTGAAAATTGAAAAGCAATCTTGGTCACTTTGTAATGCCTTTCCAACTTTTTTCAAAGTGGTACTGTACTTCCCTTTTTGCTGCATGACTCGTCTCTTTTCTTTCACTACTACTGTTGTACCACATTGTTTTTACCACTTTTTGTAAATGAGAGGAATAAAGAGAGGGATGATGAGCACACGTGTGCTCCAGATCAACAATACCTCAGAACACAACCTTCATCGGATATAAGACGCTTCAGCAGTTTTGTTTCTCCCTGGCTGATTAGCGTTGGTCAAAGTTGCCAAGAGATTCAAGGTCAGAGTCGAGGACAATCAGAGGGGTCCAAATGGGGTCTTTATGGTCAAAGACCTCCAGGAGACAAATTAGACAGAGGGTAAAGGGAGGAAGCGTGGAATAATGGAGGAACGGGGCATAAGAGGGGGGAGGTTGATGAGGTGTGTTCAGTTATAGGGAGTATGAATAAAATTAAAATGACAAGAAAAAAATGATGTGGAACTGTTTTAATTTAGAAGCTCATTCTTTTGCTTTTATTACATATTTTGTTTGGATTTAATTTGAAGGAAAAATTAAAAAAGTTATTTATATATATCAAATGATTAAACCGCAGGGTTCTGTCCTGGGCCCCCTGCTGTTTGCATTAAATCTCCTACCTTTGGGGAATTTACTCTGCCGACATTGGTGTGAGATTCCACCTATATGCTGATGACTGTCAGTTATATCTCCCTATTCGCCAAGGAGCTGGTGGATTCATTTCTCCTCTTCTGGATTGTTTAAATTATGTCACTTCCTGGATGGCGTCTAACTTCCTGCATCTGAACAGTGAGAAAACCGAGGTAATAGTGCTCAGCCCGTGTACGCTAGTGGGCTCAGCCTCCACTGTGGACCTGGGCCCTTTGGCACATTACGAGAGAAATGTTGTCATCAATCTAGGTGTAAAAATTGAGTCAGCACTTACTGCTCCTGGTTATTTATCGGCTTTACTACAAAGGCATGCCCCCACCCGCTCTCTTCACTCTGTTGACCAGGAATTGTTGGTGGTTCCTCGTTCCAGGTGCAGATCGAGGGGAGATTGTGCGTTTGTGATCCCGGCTCCAACTTTGTGGAACGGTCTACCTTTGATTGTTAGGCTGACGCCTTCCATCCAGATTTTTAAGTCCCGTCTGAAGTCCCAATATTATGACCAGGCATTTTCACCATTGGGGTCTGCAACTGTGTCTTGATTTTAATTGTTTAATTATTGTTTTTTATCTGTTTTTATGCTGTTTTTATTGTGTTTTTAATTTTTATCTTTTATTGTATTTATTAGTGCGATTGCTTGTTATTGTTGTGTCCAGCACCCTGGGCGTCTGCTAAAGGTCGTGGAAGGTGCTCTATAAATGAAATGAAATTGTTGCATTGTCCCAAACAATTTCTACATTGCAAGTAAATGAAGAAAAACTTGGAAAGACTGATTAAAAGAAGGTTTAAATTAATTTTTTAAAGACTTTGGTTACAAAAGTTGAATTGGCATCACTCAGTAGATCTGATTGCTTGAAAATTACCAGTCAACAAACAGTTAATTCATTCACCTGCCAAGCTTTTTTGGCCTTTTTTAAGCACTTCCCAGCTGTTTCTGTGCATAAAGCCATATGGAACATCAAATTAATGACCCATGTGTCATCTGCATTAGCGACCTTAAAGGGGCCGTAAATAACACAGGACAGAACCATTACATCAGGTCACATTTTGACACAAGACAACTTAGTTTAATGAAACATTATGGTTCTGAGGTTTGTATTTCACCCACGTTTACCCTCCGCTCATGCCATCTTGTCCTCTGTCAGCTTGTTCTACATAAAACAAAAAGCGAGCGAAGGGCAAGGGATCAAGAATGGGAAGAAGGCAGGTATAAATATCCAGAGCAAAAGAGCGAGATGTGTCACGAGTCCCCCGAGTGTCTGCTTTCCGGTTTCTTCTCCTTCATTTAAAATTTACCAGGAGGCTCGAGGAGAGATGGATGGAGTGAGAGGGTGAAGTAGCGGAGAGATGGAGGAGTGTGTTGCTGCCCACTCAAGGGCAAAGAGCACCTTGACAGCCTTTCGTACAGAAAAACTAGTCATGTTGTCACTTCTTCTGTCTTCCTCTGTTTACATCTGTTTCTGAGGTCCTCTGGATCGTAACATTTCTGTTCTCACCTTTTTTTCTTATTTATCCCCAAGTAGAGTTCCTCTTTCTGTCACTTTTAAGAATATCTATGTCAAAATATTGAAGATTAGAAAACCAGATTTGACAACCACTCATCAACTGACTCATGTTATCACTTTATTAGATGGTGATAATTAGTTTTCTCAAATTCATGAGTTTAGAAGGAAGATATTGTTTGTTTGTAAGAAGATAAGATCTTTATTTGAACACATGCACTTCGTCTGAGTACGTGGGAATTCTTGTGCAGAACAGTGTCAAGATGTAGAGGCGTTAAACCGCCAAAAGCAGTAGACAAGGTAATACTCTGAAATAGTAGCGTTCAAATAAAAAAGTAGCTGAAAGGATAAAACATCAAGTGTTGAGTTCGCTATTCAGCAGAGGAGGCCATAGTTGCTATAGGAGGATCTCTGTTGACATGTTTGAGTGCGAGAGTGGCTGTGTGGCAAAAACACAAACAATATGGTCTGCTATCAATACGCGACGTAGACTTTCACGAACGTTTACGGGCAAAATCCCCAAAATAGAAACACTTTAACGTCTAAAGACAGGAGGAGGTTTAGAGAGAAGCTTAAAATCTGTAATGAAGACAAAAATAAAGTAATTTAAAGCCTGTATGAGCTCTGAGATGACGGAAAACGTTGGTCCGATTCTCCACAACTCTGCTGGGGAGACATTTATTCCTATTTAAAGGGGACCTAGGATGTAAACCAACATTTTCCTTGTTGTTGTTGAATAAGACAGCTTGGGTGGTCAACAGTAGCATGCCAAAAAGTCAAAGCCGTGTGTGACCTACTTTTTATGTAAATTAAAAAGTTGAAAAAGGTGAGAGAAAACCTCCTGTTCTGAGAAAGCCTTCCTTAACACGTCATAAGGGGGAGCCACGCCTCCTCAAACCTGCATGTGTCTGAGGCCTTCTGGGGAAACCAACCAATCAGCATGTCCTGGCCGAGTGGGAGGGGTCAACAGCTCTTTTCACTGAAGGTCTGAGTAAGGGGGTTTAGAATGGCCTGTATCAGGGCTCCTGGGACAGATGAAAGCCAAAAAAAATGTTCTTATGCTTTTTGGAGGCTCAAAGCTCTGTTTTAGATTGTTGATTAATTGCATTCTAGGACACCTTTAATAGAAACCCTTCACTCATGAACAATTAAAGGCTTTCAAAAGTCTGGAGGTCTACAATTATTGCTTCATTATTGTTTCAAGGAAAGTTGGACCGATCTCTTCTGCAAAACAGAAAGCCGTGGTCATGCTAAAAGCAGGAGTGTGTAAAGTGTAAATCAAATCACCCATGGCCAAAGAAAACGGATAAATCCTCACAGCAACTGCAAAGCCGGGTAAGTCTTCATTAATCAGTGTCCTTATTTATTTATTATAATGATCGCAGGTTGACACACCTGAATCAAAATGAAAAACTATATGACTCCGTGGATTTAAAATGACACGAAGATGAATATTTTTAAAAACAGCTTCTCTTATTAACAAAATCTTAGTGACAAGGACTTACCATGAACAAATGAGCCTCATAAACTGTCCGTTGCTGCAGGAATCCAGGCTTTTTTCTGTATTTCGCGTTCTTTTATGAAGGAAATTCCAATAAAACCTTTTATCAAGCCTCCCACGGACCAAACGATCAACCACACAGCAAGCACTTCTGGCACTGATGCAAAAGAAAGTTCCCAGTTATATTGTGGAAAGTGAAAAGTATGGTGGAGAATTAAAATCAATCCTGAAAAAATTTTAACTTTTTATATGGCATCAGCAGAATTGTCTTTGTTTCCCCTGTAGATTCTGATCCAAGGACAGTCTGATGCTGTTTTTGATGAGTATGACTGATCTGAAGAAAACCTGTGCAAAGTGACTGCTACTTACATAAATGCATAAATATGATTAATAAAATATAAATTAATGGCAGCACAGACTGCTTGCTCACAGCCAACAGGTGTTTTATATTTGTTGTTTTGCTTTTTGCAGACCTTTTTATTTAGGATACTTTGGCCTTATCTCCTGTTGAACATAATAACTAAAGACTAAGTAAACTTTATAAGATAAATTGCAAAATCTCTATTTTAGGTCTGCATCCAAAACAAAGATCAAACTTTCTCCTCTCATCCAAGGACTTTTCTTAATTCAGAGTGAAAAGTACAGAGTACTGAGCTTTTAAACAGCATAAATGAATGCAAGTTGAACTCACATGTACTCCACTTCCCTCTTCCCTTAAGGTTTTAATCTTCTGGTCAACATGAATGATGGTTTGATCACATGAATTGAGTGAAACTGAGGGTTTGACCTCCTCCTCTGATCGATGCAGTCTTTCTTGTTCACTTGTTCTTTTACTCACTTCTGAGAAACATCTAACCAGAATATGAACATAACTGACCTGAGATGTAGATGAAAACTATGGCTAATGAACCTTGAAACTCCTCAGCTTTTAGTTTAAACTAAAATATGAGTTAGAAATCCTGAAATTGAATCAAATGATTAAAATAAGTGAGGTGTTGGGTAAGAGATTGAATATTGGAGCATTATTGAAGTCAGCTAAGAGGTTTCATGCACTGATGTGAGAAATAGTCATAGTCTTCACAAAAAAGCAAAAACTGGCTGCTTAAAAAATAATGCATACTAATCTATGAAGATGGTAGAAATGAAAGCAATTGAAATTGAGATTTTTTTTGTCAGAGGGCACCATCTAAAGGCATCTGTTATTACGGCTGGAAGCAATAATTCATTTGTGAACGCACACACCTAGCTGGCCAACAAAGCTAAAACATAATATATGTTTTAAAGACTTTCTTGTCTGTGAGAAATGTCGCCAATTCTGCATCAATCAAGGTATTTCCGGAAATGCGCACCTGCTCTGTGACTGACATTTGCATGTAAGCGGATGTCTAATGCTATTGGCTAATGATGAGCAGCGCTTAATTCAAACTACAGAGGGCTCTATGGGATGGGAGACTGAAATTTGTCAAAATACTGTGAAATATTGTGAAAGAAATAAAAAAAACTGTAATATCTATCATTTTTAGCTATTTTTAGTACCTGAAAATACTCCCTGCAAACAGTCAACGTTGCATGGATGTGCAGATCATGTCTATATTGAGTCCGTCGGTCTAGACCACGTCTGTAGGACTATCTTTGTACAGTGGTTACGTGTAAATTTATAGTCTGGCCTCATCCCATTGAAAGAGTTCAGTCATTGGATGGAATCTGAATTTTAAACTGTCTCAGCACTCAATTAGATAGCGCTAGGACCAATCAGAACAACGAACACCATAACGTATTCATGGAAACGGTGTAGTCCACCAACAGGGTAGTCCACTATCGAAGAAGTACATGAAGCAAATCCTTTCTCTATATAAAGGACTCAAGTACCTTTATCTGCTCATGGCTCAAAGAAAAGCCCAAGTCTAAATCATCCAAAGTTAATGCCAAAGCCATTTCAAAAAAGCACTGTTCCTGTGCTGACGCCATCTTTGTAGTTTTTCTCAGTCGCAACTCTAAGCTGCTTGGCTGCTAAGCCCGCCCAACAAACATAGAGCACTGCGATTGGTAAGACAGAACTGTTCGGTCCAATGGTAGACCTGCTGAGGCTAGACTAGAGCGTGGCTAGACCGACCTACAGAGCAAAATCTTTTGCTGCTGTTATGGTTGGTTTAGATTTCTAGGCAACAAAAATGCATCATTTTCCCTTGTTTTCAGAAAATAAGCAAAAAAAAGTTGTTTTTTCCCTTGAGGATTTAAATTTCTGCACTATATATTAACAATACAGCCACTATGACCACCATAACTATAAAAACATCCAAAATATAAAAACACAATATTGAGCTAAACCTAGCTCGCCAAACAGCTGCTGCCAGAAACTAGCTAAGCATGGCGAGTGAATCAATTTTCTTATTTACAGAACATGCACACTGGTTGTTAGTCACACTCATGCAGCTGTAATCCATTTCCATACCTGTGGGTGTGAGCAGAGCGATACAGCAGGATAAGTGATCATGGTAAAGCTAACATAAACACGATCACACCAACTGTGCCTGATGCTGCTGTTTAACCCTTGAGGCTGTCTGTTGAATCTCTAATTTCGTTACGCACCAACAGATTGCATCCTTTTTAAATTTAGACCAAAATCATTGTTTTCGTGCTGCAGTTATTTGCATACATATGGGACTGTGTGTGTGTGTACGTGTGTGTGTGTGCGTGTGTGTGTTATGAAAGTGATATCCTCTCTCCTCATTTGTATTCTGCAGAAAGACAATATAAAAGCATAATGAATCATCGACTTTCCACACAGGGAAACGCACATGAACACACAAACCTTTCTGAGCCTGCAAAACCACATCAGCTATCTATAGCAGAATTAGCATGAAAAGGCTGTTAACCTCATATCTTGTTTGTAAGCACACATGAGATACAGGTACACACGCACACACACACATGCAAATTAACAAACATAATTATTTTTCCTTTTGTATCTAAAGGAACGTTGCTTTTCAGGGGCTTGGAACAAATTGTATTAAGCACAAGCTCTCATGTGTTCACACAGAAATAATGTATTGGCTACCTTTCCTTGTGAAGATTGAACCTGCTAATGCAGGGGTAGGGAACCCTGGTCCTGGAGAGCCGCTATCCAGCATGTTTTAGAGGTTTCCCTGATTTTAATCAGCAGGCTTCTGCAGAGCCTGATGAGCTGCTGAACAGGTGAATCAACTGTTGACGCAGGGAAACCTCTAAAACGTGCTGGATAGCAGCTCTCCAGGAGCAGGGTTCCCTACCCCTGTGCTAATGTGTCCCCCTCAGGATAAAGGTGTTAAAAAGTCTCCAGAACAGAACAATGCCACAGTGATTGCACGCTGTAATCAAAACAAAAGGTAGTCCAACGAAATATTAGAGTGTGTGACCATCCATCCATCCATCCATCTTTGTCCGCTTATCCAGAGGTGGGTTGCTGGGGCAGCAGCCTAAGCAGAGAGGCCCAGACTTCCCTCTCCCCAGCTACTTGGGCCAGCTCCTCCGGGGGAATCCCAAAGCATTCCCTAGCCAGCCAAGAGACATAATCCCTCAATCGAGTCGTGGGTCTTCCTTTAGGTCTCCTCCTGGTTGGACGCGCCCAACAAACTTCACCAGGAGCTCCATGATCTGGAAGCTGTGTTGTCAGGTTCAAACACCTGGAGGACCACACCTGTGTGAGTGAAACAGTTCTGGGGGTGGACCAAAGATAGTACTCTAAGAGCATTCACTAAATACTACTAATCTACAAAAGACTCCAGTAAAAGTAAAAAAAGTATTAAGGGTCCTCTAGCACTGAGTAACTGATCCTAACAGCTGATTTAATGTATTTATTATTTAATTAGATAAATAAAAATACAAAGTTACAAAGAAAAGTCGAGTTGCTGTTAGCCAATCAGAGGAGAGATGTGCAAATATCAAGAAATAAGAGTCCAGATCCCTTTAATGTTCTGCTCCAGCTTACATCTTTGTCCTCAAACAGGTGCACCAGAGCTTTTTTTTCCTCCTGAGTACAACTTAGGAGAGACTTTAGATGCTTTTTCTTTTTTTTCTTCTAGACGATAAATAAAACATGATTCGTGTGTGTGTGTGTGTGTGTACAATCATTTTCTTTCTGATATTTTCATTTAAATAATGAGTTAGCAGGCACCATTATCTCATGCCAGCAAAAACATTATTTGCTCAGGAAAAACACATGAAGTCACGGCTGGAAAGAGCGATAAAGCCAATTGAGAGTAAATTATATTGATCTGCTGGCTTCACATTGATACTTCTTTTTTTAATTTTGCAGTCTGTTGCCCAAAACTCATCCACTGTGAAATTTAATTCAGTGTTCTTTGCTTTCAAATCAAAATGTTCAATTTTTCATTAGTCTGTCTCTGCCTCCCCTTTTTTCTTGTGATTAGAGAACTCACATTCATGCAAAGTTTAATGAACAGCTCATGTATATGTGATTAGGTCAGGCTATGTGTGCCTCACAGTCAAAACCGATGATCAAATATGTACCGAAGGTCTTGATGGAAGTTATGAGAACAAAACAGTCGTTTGAGTCTTCGCAGAGCTGATCCAGCTCCAGGGCTGCACATCAATATATAATTAGCCATTGTCAGAAAATCTAGTATTTACTAAGTGGAGCAAAACGTACAAAGACAGAAAGACTTGATATTTTTTTTTGCAAACTTCTACTTTCTAATTTCAAATCTCTCCAAAACTGTAGAAACTCCAATTATTCTGCCAGACATTAGTAGATTAAATAAATGTATCAATAAGGCTAAAAAAAATCATTTGAGCCTCTTTCACAAAACAGTTTCAAGGTATCCAACAAAAATCTGAGCTTTTAATGATCATTCCTGGTTCAGGGGAGGTCCTCCAAGATAGTAGCCCCAAAGAATGGATCATCGGGGGGCGGGGCTTTCTGATGGCTCCAAAATCCTCAGTGACTTCCTTCTTCTTTTTGGTGTCTGTTGCAGAACCAATGAAGCAGGAGGTGCAAGGGTTTTTTTGGTTTTTGTCCTGGCCATGGAATACTGGATCAGCTCTATACCCAGGGCAGTAGTAGCTCAGGAGGTAGAGCGGGTTGTCCAGTAATCGGAAGGGTGCAGGTTTGATCCCGGTCTTTCGGCAGAGAACTCTGCTGTTGTGTCCTTGGGCAAGACACTTAACCCACGTTGCCTGCTGGTGGTGGTCGGAGGGACTAATGGTGCCTGTGCTCTGAAGCCTCGCCTCTGTCAGTGCGCCCCAGGGCAGCTGTGGCTACATTGTAGCTCATCATCACCAGCGTGTGAATGTCTGTGAATGGATGAATGTAGCACTTAGGAGTCCTCTGACTCTGAAAGGCGCTATACAAGTGTGGGTCATTTATCACGATGCCAACAAAAAACCAAACTTCTTTTTCTTCTTCTTGTGCTTTTTACTGACGGTCACCAAACTGAAAAGCTAACTGCTAGCCTTTAGAGTATCTAACAGCACACTAAATAGCTAACAGCCATAAAGCAAGTAGAGCTCCCCCAGTGAACCTACCAGAACCTACCCATCCCAAAAAACTGTTAAGTGTGGTTTGTGCTCAGCAGAATCTGAAGTTGGTCCATTTTCTACCTCAAGGATCACTGAAACCCATTTTGAAAGCAATAGCTTAACGTGTTAAAAACTCTATAGTGTTGCTTTAAATTTTACAAAAGAAGTCAAAAATTACAAAACAAAAACCATCTTCTGATATCTTCAAATGTCATTTAACAATAATAAGGAAATGAAAAGATTGACCCAAAATAAAGATTGGTTCTATATTGTGATCTTTACCAAAATCGACTGATTAAAAAAATATCCATATCTCCCTGCCTTAGTTGTACATCCATGGATTTATGAACCTAACTAAACATATTGATATCACACATAAAAAAGTGATATATTTAATTAACTATCAGCAAAATCAAATTTAGAGAATACTTTCTAAAAGGTAAACTACAAAGTTATTGTATTTCCAGCCTCCCATCTGTTTCTTTCCTTCCTCTTCACTGTTTTTACATCATTATGCTGTAAAATCAACTCACCCGCCGCTCATTTTCCGGTTACTCTACAGCTCCAGTTTTCATTCAAGCTGCTGCCTTTTATTCCGCCGACGACTCGAGGATTTAAAGGATCATGCAGATATTTTCAGTTACTTCGATTTGATCTTTTTTTAGGTTAATTCCTAATGGGAATTACTTCCAGTCGCCAAACTCATTAGTCTAAAAGATTAAATAGAGCTTGTTGTATTAATTATGGGATGTCTGGGCTTGATGAGTAACTTCAATGCTACGTTTTACTTACTGATCAAGTATTATAATACTGAATGTGTAATTCAGCTTGAATATTGGCTCAGCTTGTTTCTTAGCAAGGCCATTTGAGCCAGCCTGTACCTCAGCTTTCCCTTTTCTGTTGAATCTGACCTGATTACTGTAATATCACTCTGCTCTGCCCCTGGACTGGGAGGTAAAGGAACAAAGCCACTGCACCAAAGGTCAGTTTCAGCAGGGATAAATTACATTCTCTTTGGCCAAGTTTTGACTTAAAATGATTTTTTGACAAATCCTTATGTTAGTTAAAGGTTAACAAGTGGTTGGCCTAGTTTGAGGGTTTTCACTGGAGAAACAGGCCTATTGTGATCACATACAAGGAAGACAACAAAAACACACTTAGAACAATGCATTTACTTACCTACCATACAACCATAGAGCTTAAACATGTATATCTGTGGAATCTGGGTTAACAGCAGTTAAAGGTCAAGTTCACTCATTTTTTCAACACATTTGCAGTGGTCTCTAGTATAAATGAATGCCTTGTGACTCGATCTCTTTGTGAAATAAGCTTTAGGGCAAGGTGTTGCCAATTTAGCGACTTTGTCACTGTTCCTAACAACTTTTCAAAATCCCACAACAACTATTTTCCCAAAAAGCACCTAGCAACAAACTTGGCGATCTACCCGACGGACCTTAGCTGCTTTCTGTAGAACTTTTTGGTCGATATTGCCGGCAGAATTGCAAGACCCAGCCTGCTGCTCAGCAAAGCGAGGCAGTTGGCTACACTGTTGGGGCTTTTGATTCAGGAACTAAAAATTATCCCGAGAAGATGTGAGCAGAAGACAGCAGGATTTTGAATCTTATTTCCCGATATTTGGACACCTCTCCTCTGATTGGCTAACACGAAAACGACTCTACCACTGAGTCTGTTTGCTCTGCAACGTTGATGTTTTATCTCCTTAAATAACACAAGCCTGAAGGAGTTCTGCCATGTTGTGGAGTTGCTAATGCTAACAGTTAGCCTCTACTAGCTAAGATGTGCTCCGCTCTCTCCTTGACGCTAAATCAACAGCCTTCCTTGATCGCGAGCCAAGGGGGGTGAGTCTATGAATGCTAATTGATGTAGAACTGAGTGGCTTTTCTAATCCAAATGTTTTCCCGTCTATTTTCTGTCAGCTGCTAATGCAGGAAATAGGGGTAGAAGACTATTTTCACGTTTAGCCTGCATGTTAAACTCATGACCGATCATATTTAAAAAATAAGTAAAAACTGTTTCTTAGTAAACTTGCTCTTTAAAAGGCTTGGTCATCAGTGGCATACTAAAAAGACAAAAAGAACAACATAAATATTACACATTTTGGTCCAAGCTATTAAGATTTTCATAGAACTTACAGAACCAAATAATACTTTATGCTAGGTCCATTCCTAAATGCTTTTTAAAAATGTAATAATGACGGTCTTCCTAATTTTTCCACTCATTGTTATGAACTCTCCAGTGGCACATCAGACTCTCCTGTATGTCAGTAGCTATTTGGCTAAATGGGCCTCTACATCTTTGCTAACGTTGGGTAACATCTGTTACACCAGTTTATTCCCTAGAGAGCGACAGCAACCAGAAGCTGTCTGTCACAGCTGTTTGTGTCCTCCAGTGCAGACAGGAAGAGGCTTTTACCGGGTGGGAATGTGGTGTGGTATGTTAGAGGATGCTTCCGGTTTCTTCATTGGGTCTTAAGAATGTTTGGTTTCTTCCTAACTCTTTCCATTCATGTATATTTTTATTTTGCTGGTAAATAAAATCATGAGAGAATGGGAACATTTGTTCATTCTGCTATAGATCATCAAACAATAGAAGCTGTTCCCATCAGTCTTTGCGGACATCGTTAAAATCTGGTCACAGGTCAGACTCATTTACAGTAAATCTTAGCCTCTGCTAGCTTTACGCTTTACATCCAATCATTTTCATCATTTTTAAGACAGAAATTGTTGCTCATTGAGCCAGGACATCCAGCTGGCACAGGAGGGGTTTGAAGCAGCTTTGATAGATGGATAAATGGACATGAAGGACGTGTCAAGGGCTTGAAATCCTGAGATCTTGAGTTTAAGCGTCATAGATCTTAATTTAGCCTCAGCAATTTCAGCTAAATGCAGATTTAGTTCAGTTTTATTAATCTGTGAACAGTTTAAACAACCCAAACTGCTGACTGGGACAAACCATTATGAGTTAAAGCTTCATACATTCAACATGCTTTAAATTCCTGCCTGACCACCAGGAAATGTTAAGCCTTTTGCATATATTTATGTAAATACTGGCTTTACACCTTTTTCATTAGCATAGTGCAAAGTGCATCTGCATTCAGATTTAACTATTTTATTGCATTAAAATTAGGGGTGGGACTCAATTAAAAAAATCTATCTAATTAATTAGAGGCTTTGTAATTAATTAATCTTGATTAATCGCATTTTAATCGTTCAAAAAAATTTGCCCCGAAAGCATTTTTTTTAAATTAAAAATAATGAGACAGAGAATCAAACGATAGTCATTGACATTATTATTGTAAACACAAGCTCTTTTAATTTCTAGAAAAATGCTTTAAAATTGCATTTCAATTCAAAACAGGAGAATATATATATATATATTCTCCTGGAATGAAGTCAATTAAACCTTTTTTGGTAGGAGTAATTATCTCTACTGGCAGCATGAGGCGATTCCTTAACCCTACAGAAGTTGCACAGGTTGTCCAACTTCTCCAGGATGGCACATCCACACGTGCTGCAGCAAGAAGGTTTCATGTGTCTCCCAGCACAATCTCCAGAACATGGAGGAGATTTCAGGAGACTGGCAGTTCTTCTCGGAGAGCTGGACAGGGCCATAGAAGGTCCACAACCCATCAGCAGGACCGATACCTGCTCCTTTGTGCAAGGCGGAACAGGCTGAGCACTGCTCGTGCCCTACAGAATGACCTCCAGAGGGCCACTGGTGTGAATATCTCTACCCAAACAATCAGGAACAGACTTCATGAAGATGGCCTGAGGGCCCGACGTCCTGTAGTGGGCCCTGTGCTCACTGCCCAGCACCGTAGAGCTCGACTGGCATTTGCTCAAGAACACCAGAATTGGCAAGTCCGCCCCTGGCGCCCTGTACTTTTTACAGACGAGAGCAGGTTCACCCTGAGCACCTGTGATGGACGTGAAAGAGTCTGGAGAAGACAAGGAGAACGTTATGCTGCCTGCAACGTCGTTCAACATGACAGGTTTGGTGGTGGGTCAGTGATGGTCTGGGGAGGCATATCCATGGAGGGACGCACAGACCTCTACTGCCTAGGAAATGGTGCTCTGACTGCCATAAGGTATCCAGATGAAATCCTTGAACCCTTTGTCAGACCCTACGCTGATGCAGTAGGTCCTGGTTTTCTCCTAATGCCCGGCCTCATGTGGCAAGAGTATGCAGGCAGTACTTGGAGGATGAAGGAATTGAAACAATTGAATGGCCTTCACGATCCCCTGACTTAAACCCAATAGAACATCTGTGGGACATTATGTTTCGGTCCATTAGGCGGCGCCAGGTTGCTCCTCAGACTGTACAAGAGCTCAGGGATGCCCTCACACAGATCTAGGAGGAAATGCCACAAGACACCATCCGTTGTCTCATTAGGAGCATGCCCCGACGTTGTCAAGCATGCACACAAGCTCGTGGGGGCCACACAAGACACTGAAAAGCATTTTGAGTTGCAGAAATTAAGTTTTTGAAATAATGGACTAGCCTGCCACATCTTCATTTCACTCTGATTTTAGGGTGTCTACACAATTGAGCCCTCTGTAGGCTGAAAACGTTTATTTCCATTAAAAGACTTGGCATCCTTTTGTTCCTAAGACATTGCCCTGTCGTTATTTGTATAGATATCCAACTTCATATTGAGATCTGATGTATCTAATTTTTTTTGAGCAGTGTATAAATATATATATGTATATATATATATATATATATATATATATATATATATATATATATATATATATATATATATATATATATATATATATATATATATATCACTGGCAAAAATAGGACAGACCTAAAAGTACAATACTATTTTAAGTACATTTTGATAATGGTATTGTCTTTAAAATAATAATAATAACAATAAAAATAATAACAACAACAATAATAATAATAATTGGTTGATAGAATGTGTGTGCAATTAAATTAAAGTTAAATTCCCACCCCTTATTAAAATACAAACAGGTATGTACAATTTTCTTTAATAATGATATTTTCATTGTTCCAGTGTGAGTCTCTATTGGTATTCAGTATCTTGACACGTCATGAAGCATTTTTATTGCGGGTCTTCTGTTTCCATCTGGATGAACCTTTTTCAGCAGGAATTAGTTATTCTTCCCAGGTGTTTCATTCAGTCTGTCTTGGGCTCTCTCAGCTGAATGCTTCTTTCTAATAAACATATGGTGGGGTCTGCCTCCGATTAATAGCCAAGAGGCTTTTCAGGAAGCATAATGAATTTCTGCTGCTGGGGTCCGTGTGGGTGTAATGTATGGCTGAGTGGGTGTACGTTCCTGTTTGTGTTTCTATTTCTCTCGTTATTTTCACAAGTATTGCTGATAGTGAATGAAGTGAACGAGTGAAATGAGAAGTGCTCCATTTTCATTACCTCACTTATCGACTCTGAGTGACATTTTCCCATTTCTCCTCTCCGATTCCCTTCTTCACCTCCTCACTCGCTGTCCTTGTGCTTCCCTTGTTTTCTCCCCGTGGGGTTAAGAATACAAATTACACCGTGAGAATCCAGCTTCATGAACTTGAAACTACTAATTAAAGATCAATTTGGCTTTGTCAAATAAACAGGGACCAGTCGAAGCAAGGCAACCTGCAAGGTGGGTTAAGTGTCTTGCCCAAGGACGCAACGACTGCGACAGACAGATTGGGATTTGATCCTGCAACCTTGGTTATGAGACGGGCAGTGAACTCCTCTGCCACCATCGTCCTATCCAGTGACTTCCCCAGAAATGTTTCATAAGGGTGGCCATAGGCCTGAGAAAATTTTGGGGTGGCACACTAAATTGATCATCATGGTAACTCTGGGAAAGTTTAGCCTGTGGTGATGCAATAAATGCTCCTTTATTACAGTTTTTTTTTCGATTGCTAAAACGCGTTTGTCGAAACTGTACGTTTCTTTCAAAACTGCACACACAAAACTCCAAACATCACACACAAATTGCTAAACCCTGGCATCCCTTTGCAAAACAACTCTGCCATCAAATCTCGTAACATGTTAACAAAATGGAACACGTGTTTTCATTTGTTAAACACAGCCATATTTTCACATGACACACACATACCATTCATTGAATAAACACAAGTAGCATTTGGCAGAACACTACCAAGCATGGAAAGAACACTGAAGAGCAAAACTGAAAACACAATTAGAGAAATGGAACACACTGAATCTATTACACACTAAATCTATTACAATACCCACTTCTCTCATAGACAAACATTAGACACACACAAATTAGAGACAAAACACTTCATTTTTAACCACCCCCCCCCCCCCCCCCCCCCCCCCCCCCCCCCCCCCCCCCCACTCCTACCCCCTCTCTTATTCAAGCATATTCATGGGGCATCATGCCTCCAGTCTCTGTCTGGCCAGAGAGCCTCATCAACATCACAGGTGATGTCCTCCTGGTCCAAACAGCGCTGGAAGTACCGCTGAGGACATGGTCCAATACAGTGGCACAGATCTCATTGGAGATCTGGATTCTCCTTCTTCGTTCCCTTGTTTCTCCCCTCTCCTTCTCTGTTGTCTGTTGTCTCTGTTCTCCATTGCTCATCAAACACAACAGAGCGTCAAGCCTCCTTTTGTGCTGCAGTCCCTGATTGCAAATTGCTCGCCAGACCCGAAAGTTTAGAGATTTGAATATTTGTGTGTTGTTGATTGAAGCTTTGAGGATTTATGTGAGAAGTGTGTGTAAACCTAATAATTGTGTGCTGTGTTTTGACAGCAAGGTAATGTGAAATTGACATCAGAGTGTAAAGGAGGAAAATCAGAGTTCTAATATGATAAGGATATTTTGAGAGGAACAGAAGTAGAGGTTGTGAAAATCGTGCCTCAATTTTGCTTTTTGAGTTTTAGCAATCGAAAAAAACTGTAATTTCATTCATAAAAAGCAAAACAATATGCGCCAACACACTTACATTAAATTTGAGAAGCACAAAAAGTTTAGAAAAAAAAATTTGAAACAGTCATTTGATATGTTGTTTCAACATTTATTTTATAATTTTAGAACAGCTTAATTTGCCTGTTGTTTCTTCACTGAAACTATGGTGATTGAAACTTTTGTTTTGAAAATGGTGAGCATCAGCGACACACATTTTTTAAAATTCTGATTATTCATTTTCTTTTTTAAAATTATTTATTTATTTATTTTATTTTATTTAAGGACAGTGCACATTAAACAACATTTCTGTAAATGTGCTAGTGTTAGCCAACAGGCTAATTTTCAACTGTAGTCCATTGGCAAGATGTTATACTAAGCACATAACGGCTAGATAGATAGATAGATAGATAGATAGATAGATAGATAGATAGATAGATAGATAGATAGATAGATAGATAGATAGATAGATAGATAGATAGATAGATAGAAAGTAAATTAAATAAGCATAATAAGTAGCACAAGAAATTAATATACAACAATAAAAACACAATACCATTGCACACACACACATTAAATGTATAATTTTATTATAGGGTTTTCCATGTCTTCATTAAATAAAATAAATGTATGGTTTGTATGAACATTAATATGACTCCCTGGAGTGGCCAGTGGGGTGGCCATGGCCACTCCTGGCCACCCCTTGGGGGCGCCACTGGTCCTATCTCTCTTTCTTTTGTAAAACCTGCTGCATTTAGTGAAGTTTTATGAATGGTCCTTACCAGTCTACTCTTTAGTAAGAGTGAGGATTTTGTGGTTCAATTTAACATGAAATTGAATAAAAAGCTAAAGAAATTGATTTACAAAAACAAATACTCTGTATTTTATTTTACCTGTTCCAATAAAAACACATTTAATTTAAAGCTGTTATAGCAAATTTGGAAAACAAATTAGTATAAAACATTTTTTCATGCCTCTTAACAATGTTCTAACATAGTATAGATATAAATATATTGTGGATATAAAAAAATGAATAAAGTGGTTCTCTCACATTTGTCTAAAAATTTCCATCAATAACACGTTTTGGACCGAAAGCAACTATTGGACCATCTGGTTGTTGGTCTGGCCGAACCAGCGCATTTCCCTGGGTCCTCCATTCATCACACACTCACGTATTTAGCAGCAGAACACCACTGGTGTGAGAGGTTCTCCACTCAATAATATCAGAGAAGGAGAAACATCCGGCTGCTACCACTTCAACTTTAGAACAAACTACCAGAGTCCCACAAAGAAAAACAATCATTTGAAGTCACAGACAACAAAAGACGTTTGGACCTAGAAAACAGCAACTGATGTTTAGCGCTCTCTTGTTTCCTCTGGCAATGCGGGTTTCCGGTTCTGGCAGAAGCGGCACCCAAGGGGAGGGGTGAGTGTTCGGTGACCGTGTTTGTGTTCAACACCTAGCTTGTTCTGTAGATTTGCTAAAGCAGCTTTAATTACATTTTGTTAGGACTCTGATTATTTAAAATTAGGGCTGTCAATCGATTAAATTTTTTAATCGCGATTAATCGCATGAGTGTCCATAGTTAACTCACGATTAATCGCAATTTTTTTTTTTCTTATTCAAATTTTTCTTATTTCAACTATGGAGTGGATAAATATACTTTTTTAAGAAAATATGTTTATTATAATTGTACTAAACAAAAATGATAAATACACTCCAGTATCCTCCTCAGAAAAAAAATATTCAAAAGTGCAATCAGGCATTACCTCCCACACAATAACACCTTATATGGTTCCACCATAAGGAATCACAAAATCAACACATGTGGTACTAAAACAAGGACAAAGGGAAGAGTGTGGTAAAGAACTAGGACTCTGCCTATTTAGCACATTTTAAATATATCTTATTATTTTTAACAAAAATATAAGGAAACACTTCTGGGTTTTTTTTGTTTTTTTTGCTTTCTTAATCCATTGAACTCAGACAAAAATAATGCAACAGGGGCCAAACTCAGATCAGCTGTGGCACACACACACACACACACACACAAACACACACACACACACAGACCTCAGCTGAGAGGTCTCAGTTGCAGCACTTCGAACACAGGAATTAAATACTAAATAAAAGTAAACAAACTGTACCCTCCTCCTCCGTTTCGCCACCGATCATGTTCGGTTGAACTCGTCCGGTTATCCGCCTCGTCGTAATCCAGAAAAAAATACCGAGCTGCGGGTCACTTTCTACACACTGTTTACACTCGCTTTCTGAGCGGTTACGTCATCGCCGGCTTACGCTCATACTGAAAGCCTGGGCGTAGGTCCCCGCGCCATTTAAAAACACTGTTTTTATCTTAAAAATCCAGCTGTGGAAATCCTAAAAAGAAATTAACTTGAGGGTTTAATACATTTTTACACATGTGATTCAAAGGAATTTGCCGCTGGCCAATGGCTTGTTTCTGCTTCTTATTTACGTCAGACTATGGAACGCGAGGAGGGCCAATACAAAACTACGGAAGCCTGCGCGTTAAAAAAATGAATGCCGTTAAGGGGGCTTTGCATTAAAAACGTGCTAATTTTGACACACCTATTTAAAATATAAACAAAAGTATGGCAAGCTAAAAATATACCAATTTAGTTGCATTTTAGCACAAACTCTAGCAGGCCACACTTTGGGCTGCTTAGATCATATTTAGGAATTAATGAATAATGACGATTTTCCCTGTGGTGAAGAATGAGGAGAAGGATCAGAGAACCTGACAGATTTTTATTGTTTATTAACAAGTAAATGGATACAAACAGTACTTTCACATCTAACAGTGTTATCTACAAAAACACAGTGTATTTCCTTTTTAGATAACTGATTGATTCCAGGTTTTCAGAGTTAAAGTTAAAGTTAAAGTCCCAAGTATTCATCACACACGGGTAAAATTACATCTGACCCATCCCCATGGTGGGGAGCGGTGAGCTGCAGCTGTGGCCGCGCTCGGGAACTATTTGGTGGTTTAACCCCCCAATCCAACCCCTTAGTGCTGAGTGTCAAGCGAGGAGGTATTGGGTCCCATTTTTTCAAGGTCTTTGGTATGACCCGACCGGGAATCGAACCCTGATCTCCCAGTCCCGGGGCGGACACTCTACCACTAGGCCACCAGAGCTGGTGCATTCAGTAAAAAACAACAACAAAAAACAAACATAAAAGCAAAATGCAAAAAAAAATAAAATAAAGCAAACAAGTAATCATTGTGCCTTTTCGTTTTAGGAAAGGCTTAAAAAGCTGCAGCTACACCATTACTGTGTTGCACATTCCTTTTTTTTTTGCTGCTGCAATTGCAGCTCCTACTGCCAGACCTACCCCAACTCCTACAGCAGCTCCTACAGCAGCACCCACTGGACCCCCCATTGCTCCAATGCCACCACCAATAGCAACTTTTAAACCAACTCCAGCTCCAACTCCAAATCCAGCTCCACCTCCAACTCCAGCTGCCTTTAAACAACGCCAAAGAAACTTGTTATTTCTTTCTGCTTTTTTTCTTGCTTCCTTAGGTTTCATACTTGGATTATCACTCATGAGTCGTTCCATCTCTTCTCTTATGGCTCTCTCTGACTCCTTGAGCATTTCATTGGTGTAGTAGCTTCCTCCATTTTTCTTAACCATCTCTTTGATCTTCTCCAGAAGATCATGGACCTGAGATGGATAATTTTCTCTGTTGTTAAAGACATGATATCTTCCACCACACTGACTGATAAAAGCACAGAGGTCTTCATTCTCATTAATAATTTTTTCCACAGAAACTCCGTCTTCCTCCAGATCATCTCCACGAGTGAATAAGGCCATGGTGTATTCAGCTGCCCTTTCTCCAAAAATCTGCTTGATGAGGTTTAGGGCTCCTTGTTGATCTTTAGTGAATCGACCTGGCTGGATCACAACCAGAAACACGTGTGGACCAGGAGAAAGAAGTGAGATGCATCTGAAAATCTCCATCTTAACTGCTTCTTCAAGTTTCTTGGTATCAAACAGACCTGGAGTATCAACCACTGAGACACTTTGATCATCGACAAGCCCTGTTTCTTTCTGGCACTCTTCTGTTACGGTGGAGGGAGATGGTTTAGATTCAAAAACTTGCTTCTTCCCAAAGATGGTGTTTCCTGTAGCGCTCTTTCCAGCTCCAGTTTTCCCAACAAGTGCTATCCTGAAGCCTGGGTTCTTGTCTTCTGCCATCTCTGTTTGGTGATCTAAAATACATCATTTACATTGTTACTCAAATAAGGAATTCTATATTTCAGATTACTAAGAAATCGTGTTTTTCATGAAAACGCTTGAAATGAGTCACTAGGAAAAACTTTAGATAGTGAAAATAAAAATTATTTTAAATAGTTTGATTTGCCTTGAAAAAGGTGTTTTTGTTGTTTTTAAGTATTTTTATTGCATTATTGACAATTTACTAAAAATAAGACATTGATAAACCAAAAGCCAAAACCAGCAGCTCAATGGGTTTGGTTCTCTTGCGTCGGGTGACCCCTCACATGGCACTGATGTGGGCCCTTGAAGGCTGGGGTCTCACAGCTTAGCAGCACCAAGTTGAGGCTTAGTGGCCCTTCTCTCTTTCCCTGTTTTTGTTTGTGTTTTATCTCTCTGTCAGTCCATTTTGGTCCCTAGCAGATGTGATCAATCATGCCACAAAAATAATAGTCATCTTTGCAACAGAAATACTTCACATGCAGTAAAACTGCTCTGAAGTGCTACGGCCGCTAGACCAACCACTTTGTCTGCTCCACTGCTAGAATGAGACAAGTAAACAAACAAAAAAAAGTTGGTCTTACCAAGCAAAGCAAGTTTATCAGCCATGTTAGGTCGTTGATCTGCAGCTCAGGCTCACTGTCGATGTTCTGATGCTGAATAACTTAAATTCAATCTCATCTCAGGTTTTAAGTCTTCGGCCACTCCCACTGAACATTTGAGTTATTATCACAGCTGTCACAGACTGAGGCAGCACATAACAATCACCCACATGTTTTTGTGTGTTTCTACAGACGAGAGAGCCTCGAAACCAAAACCAGCAGCTGACTAGATCACAGGTTAAGTTGACCACAAACAGAAGTTCCCTACAGAGACATGTTGCACTTGTTCCAACAGAACCACATACACCGGAAGAATGGTGTCAAACTTAGTTTACTTTCACTCTGTTCTTTTAAGTTTCTTTTTCATAAAAACATTTGCACATCACTTTTAAAATAGGTCAAGCAGACATTTTACAAAGCAATGAAAGCGTAGACTTTTGTTTAAACGCAACTAGCCTTTTAAAATAAAAGTGGACTTGTTTAATGAAACATGAATTTGAGTTAAACAGGTAGACATTTGATCTCTCAAACTCATATTTTTAACAAATGACAGAATAAAATCATCATAGAAAGTGTGTTAAATTCTGAGATTCTTCTGCAAGATCGTGAGATTTTATTCCTTAAGTTTTTTTTTAGGAAATTCTGTTTCTCTCAACCAAGTGGGAATGATCAACAAATGAGTCTGTAAAGGGTCCAGAGTTATGTAGTTGGTTGATTATTAATGTAACCTAAACTTACAGGGTCATGGTGCGCTTTGCAACGATTGAGTGTCCTCATGCTAATTGTAATAAAAGTTTCTCTCACTTATATGAAAACCATATTTACTGCCAATCATTGTTTTAATGTCCCTGTTGTATAGGCCAGGGATCGGCAACCTGCAGCTCTGGAGCCGCATGCGGCTCTTTTAGTGACCTGTAGTGGCTCCCTGGAGCTTCTTCACAAATGTATGAAAATGGATGGGGGATATATTTTTTTGTTTTAATATGGTTTCTGTAGGAGGACAAACATTCTTAACATTTTCCAATGCTGTAAAAATGTGCATAATAAAGATTTAAATTTCTTTCAACGAAAATTTGCGTCATAGCCTGCGACACACATTTCAGCGCGGCGCCGTTCCAGGCAGATGGATGTAAACAAACCAGCGGGTGTGTCAGGGCCGTGGATCCCGAAGGGAAAAAGAGAAAGATAACTGATGAGAACAGAGGATTCAAGGAAGAATGGACTGAATTATTTGCTTTCATTGTTGACGCGGAAGGATTACCTGGAAAAACTTCAACTTTTCACCACTGTCGCTCGGACAAGGACCAATCAGCAGAGGTTTCATTGACTGACCAATGAGGGGACAGGATGCTTCTCAGTACATCTCCGGGTAAACATGGAGGAAAAGTTAATATTTGCCGTGTCTGATGTCCCAGAGCTTTACAAGACTTCACTTAACTCCAGCAAAACCTTGTGAGACTTCATATCTACCGCTGTTTCAACTCTGAACTGCTTTAATAACCTAAAATTCCCTCCAGTCTGACGGCCAATCAAAACAACGGAAGGCTCGCTATTCGCACTGGAACAGAGGCTGTCTTTTGCCGCTGCCGCATGTCGCCTCCCGTGTGTCAGGTTATAAAAGTAGATTTAAGAAGTGGATGACATCTCCAAACTCCACTACTGCTGCAAGTTTTGTTGCAACCTGAGAGATAAAAGCGTGGAAAATCATTCACGGATGGTGATTACATGAAGGATTCATTCATCAGCACCTATTTCAGACTTCAAAAACAAAACCGAGATAATCCAGAAAATTAAAGACATTTCTCTCTCCATAAAGACAAGGACCATTAAAACGACAGGCGACGTCACCAATCAGCAAATCAAAGACATTAATTCAGCTCCAGCGTCCTCAACTACCTGTGATGAGTCGTGTGATGTGATCGATATCAGACAGACAGCGCTGTTATGCAGGTATGTGAGCTGTGATGGGCCTCAAGAAGAAATGATCAAATTAATACCACTGATTAATATTGTAATGGAAGTTAAAACGTAAAGTATATCGTACAGCAGAGAATTCACGTGGTGTGTCATTCTCTCCAGGATGTGTTGCAGGGAAATAAACATTTAATCATGAATGCTCATTAAGTATTTGTAGCCTACTTAGTCATTTTGATAATAGGCTAATATAGCTAATATACACTTACAACCTGTGTTGCCTTCATATAAGGCTTATATAAGGCTTTTCATTTTTTGCGGCTCCATACAGATTTGTTTTTTCGTTTTTTTGGTCCAATATGGCTCTTTGAACATTTTGGGTTGCTGACCCCTGGTATAGGCAATCACTAAAATACACCATGTGCACAAATATTAGGCAAGTGAGTATTTTGGCCATATTATAATTTTTTTTTTTATTTATTCTTTATTTTACCAGGAAGGTCCCATTGAGATTAAAAACCTCATTTTCAAGGAAGTCCTGGCCAAGAGGCAGCAAAAGAAACAGATACATTTATGCATATTTTCCACCTTCAAGCTGTATAAACTTGAATGCTTATTGGACACTCGGGTGAAGAGAGGGGCGGAGCTGTCAACTGACCACTACCTTGTGGTGAGTTGGCTTTGATGGTGGGGGAAGATGCCGGTCAGACCTGGCAGACCCAAACGTGTTGTGAGGGTCTGCTTGGAACATCTGGCAGAGTCTCCTGTCAGAAGGAGCTTCAATTCCCATCTCNAGAAACTTGTTATTTCTTTCTGCTTTTTTTCTTGCTTCCTTAGGTTTCATACTTGGATTATCACTCATGAGTCGTTCCATCTCTTCTCTTATGGCTCTCTCTGACTCCTTGAGCATTTCATTGGTGTAGTAGCTTCCTCCATTTTTCTTAACCATCTCTTTGATCTTCTCCAGAAGATCATGGACCTGAGATGGATAATTTTCTCTGTTGTTAAAGACATGATATCTTCCACCACACTGACTGATAAAAGCACAGAGGTCTTCATTCTCATTAATAATTTTTTCCACAGAAACTCCGTCTTCCTCCAGATCATCTCCACGAGTGAATAAGGCCATGGTGTATTCAGCTGCCCTTTCTCCAAAAATCTGCTTGATGAGGTTTAGGGCTCCTTGTTGATCTTTAGTGAATCGACCTGGCTGGATCACAACCAGAAACACGTGTGGACCAGGAGAAAGAAGTGAGATGCATCTGAAAATCTCCATCTTAACTGCTTCTTCAAGTTTCTTGGTATCAAACAGACCTGGAGTATCAACCACTGAGACACTTTGATCATCGACAAGCCCTGTTTCTTTCTGGCACTCTTCTGTTACGGTGGAGGGAGATGGTTTAGATTCAAAAACTTGCTTCTTCCCAAAGATGGTGTTTCCTGTAGCGCTCTTTCCAGCTCCAGTTTTCCCAACAAGTGCTATCCTGAAGCCTGGGTTCTTGTCTTCTGCCATCTCTGTTTGGTGATCTAAAATACATCATTTACATTGTTACTCAAATAAGGAATTCTATATTTCAGATTACTAAGAAATCGTGTTTTTCATGAAAACGCTTGAAATGAGTCACTAGGAAAAACTTTAGATAGTGAAAATAAAAATTATTTTAAATAGTTTGATTTGCCTTGAAAAAGGTGTTTTTGTTGTTTTTAAGTATTTTTATTGCATTATTGACAATTTACTAAAAATAAGACATTGATAAACCAAAAGCCAAAACCAGCAGCTCAATGGGTTTGGTTCTCTTGCGTCGGGTGACCCCTCACATGGCACTGATGTGGGCCCTTGAAGGCTGGGGTCTCACAGCTTAGCAGCACCAAGTTGAGGCTTAGTGGCCCTTCTCTCTTTCCCTGTTTTTGTTTGTGTTTTATCTCTCTGTCAGTCCATTTTGGTCCCTAGCAGATGTGATCAATCATGCCACAAAAATAATAGTCATCTTTGCAACAGAAATACTTCACATGCAGTAAAACTGCTCTGAAGTGCTACGGCCGCTAGACCAACCACTTTGTCTGCTCCACTGCTAGAATGAGACAAGTAAACAAACAAAAAAAAGTTGGTCTTACCAAGCAAAGCAAGTTTATCAGCCATGTTAGGTCGTTGATCTGCAGCTCAGGCTCACTGTCGATGTTCTGATGCTGAATAACTTAAATTCAATCTCATCTCAGGTTTTAAGTCTTCGGCCACTCCCACTGAACATTTGAGTTATTATCACAGCTGTCACAGACTGAGGCAGCACATAACAATCACCCACATGTTTTTGTGTGTTTCTACAGACGAGAGAGCCTCGAAACCAAAACCAGCAGCTGACTAGATCACAGGTTAAGTTGACCACAAACAGAAGTTCCCTACAGAGACATGTTGCACTTGTTCCAACAGAACCACATACACCGGAAGAATGGTGTCAAACTTAGTTTACTTTCACTCTGTTCTTTTAAGTTTCTTTTTCATAAAAACATTTGCACATCACTTTTAAAATAGGTCAAGCAGACATTTTACAAAGCAATGAAAGCGTAGACTTTTGTTTAAACGCAACTAGCCTTTTAAAATAAAAGTGGACTTGTTTAATGAAACATGAATTTGAGTTAAACAGGTAGACATTTGATCTCTCAAACTCATATTTTTAACAAATGACAGAATAAAATCATCATAGAAAGTGTGTTAAATTCTGAGATTCTTCTGCAAGATCGTGAGATTTTATTCCTTAAGTTTTTTTTTAGGAAATTCTGTTTCTCTCAACCAAGTGGGAATGATCAACAAATGAGTCTGTAAAGGGTCCAGAGTTATGTAGTTGGTTGATTATTAATGTAACCTAAACTTACAGGGTCATGGTGCGCTTTGCAACGATTGAGTGTCCTCATGCTAATTGTAATAAAAGTTTCTCTCACTTATATGAAAACCATATTTACTGCCAATCATTGTTTTAATGTCCCTGTTGTATAGGCTAAAATAAAAATACTAAAAATACACCGTGTGTACAGATGTTAGGCAAGTGAGTATTTTGGCCATATTGTAATTTTTTAAAATTTATTCTTTATTTTACCAGTAGGTCCCATTGAGATTAAAAACCTCCTTTACAAGGAAGTCCTGGCCAAGAGGCAGCAAAAGATACATAGATACATTTATGCATATTTTCCACCTTCAAGCTGTATAAACTTGAATGCTTATTGGATTTAAGCATATTAGGTGATGTGTATTTGCATAATGAGTGAGGGTGTGGCCTAAGGAGATCAACTCATATTAAGGTGTACATAACTTTTAGGCAGCTTCTCTTCCAAAATGGGTCAAAAAGAGATTAAAAGGACTCTGAAAAGTCAAAAATTGTAAAAACTCTTTCAGAGGGATTCAGCACTCTTGAAATTGCTAAGATATCAGTTTGGTACCTCGGTTCGAGGTAAGCACCCCCAACATTAGCTTCCCTGCTAGTGATAAGGCCAGTCTACCAGTGAGAGGGGGTGATGTCAGTAGGGCACCAGCGGTGACTGTCACTGAGCAAGCGGTTCGGGGGGCTTTGAATCGCATAAACATTAGAAATAGGGATGTTCGGATCACATTTTTGTTTTCAAAGAAGAAAGTAGTTGGTTTTGAAGGCTGCTTATCATGATGCAGCTGTCTTTTCCAGCATGTTGAATGCCCAGTATGCACGCATTACAAGTGGCTGTTACACTGCCTTTGCTGTCCGGTTTAAAACACCACCAACATACAGATATTTTAGCTCTCCTGAGGAGACACGTTAGCCCTGCGTTAGCCTACTAGCTAACAGCTGCATGTTATGGTATCTGAATTCCTGCCTGCCGTAAATTGTGTGACATAATGGTGGTGTTTTCCTCCAAGAAACAAAGAACACTGATATAGAGGAGCTTGTTGAGATTTGTTGTTTTATAAGGTTAAATCTGATCTTTTTCACCCAATTCTGATCTTTAGAAAATCATGTGATCTGGCCCGATTTCCGATCACATGATCATATCAGAGCATCCCTAATTAGGAAAGCAGCTGGTTCTGATGGCATCTCTGGGCGGCTCCTGAGTGGTGTGTTTACTCGCATCTTTAATGAGTCCCTAACTCACTCCCTCGTGCCCACGTGCCTCAAACGATCCACCATAGTGCCAGTACTAGAACACAACAAACCCTCCAGCTTAAATGACTACCGCCCTGTGGCTCTAACATCATTATTCATGAAGGTGTTTGAAGGGCTGGTGAAGAACTCAATCTGCTCCACCATCTCCAGCTCCATCGATCCTCTGCAATTTGCCTATCGCCAGAACAGATCAACTGATGATGCCATCTCCCACATCCTGCACACCACCCTCACCCATACGGACAGTAAGAATGGAAACTATGTCAGATTGCTATTCAATGACTATAGCTCAGACTTCAACACTGTGATCCCAATCAGTCGGGCCAAGAAATTAATGGACCTAGGACTCAACTTCCAGCTGTGTGTAGATGGGTGCTGGACTTTCTGACTTCAGGCCCCAAGTAGTTAAGCTGGGCAGCTGTGTGTCTAACACAATCACCCTCAGTACTGGTGTTCCACAGGGATGTATTTTGAGCCCCCTGCTATACTCCCTCTACACCTCCGACTGTACTGCTACCACAACTCCAACTCCATCAAATTTGCTTATGACACTGTGGTTCTTGGTCTCATCTCCAATAATGATGAGTCAGCCTACAGAAATAAAGTGGAAAGACTGGAGTAATGGTGCCAAACAAACAACCTCCAGCTAATTCCTGTCAAACCTTCGCCTATGATAGATTTACTCTTTTTGATCTCCGGGAGAAGATCGGATCTCTCCAGTTTCATCATGCCTCATTCAGGCAATCGTTTGGGCAATTGTTTGATAGAGTCCCGGCCTTCCTCCTCTCCACGCGCGGCCTAGCAGGGCGGCGGTAAAAGCGTCGGCAACGTGGCAGAAGGGGCGGCACTCATTAGTGATGCGCGGGTTCTCTTCCAACCCTCGGGTCGGGTTGGGTCGGGTCAATAAATTATTAATTCAGTGCTGTGCGGTTTGGGGCGGGTTCATCATATATATATATTATATAGATATGCACACTGAAGATAAAGACATTAATCAATGCTTAATTTTGTAAAACATAATATTTAAGACAGTTTTTTAAACACGGTCATGTTTTAAAACGTTATAACGTGCAGATAACCTTTGACCCTATGACGTAGACACGTAGAACGCGGCAGCAAAGTGAGCTCCAAGCAGGTGGCAGGCAGCCACATCAACAAAACGATAGAGGAAGATATTTTGGATAAAATTAGTTTGGGAGTTTACATTCTTAAAAGAAAGGAGGGACAAACTAATCGCGTGTTTAGGAAAGATTCAGCGAGGTAAGAAGCTCAATATTATAACGTGTTTTTAATGAGGCGGGGTGTAAAAACTAGACAAAGTGATGCGGGGCGGTTTGGTGCGGGTCAGACTTTTTGAAATCTGCGGTACCCACGGGTTGAAAAAAAACCCTAACCCGCGCATCACTAGCGCTAATGTCTGGCTTCGAGCCTCTCGGGTGTGTCGGCCCACTGGGGACTTCTCCTCAGCTTTGGGTCCGGTATCCTGATGATCCCTTGCCTCACGTCATCCAGGCTGTCCACCAGCAGGTCAATGGGGTACCAACCAGAGGTGTCGCGTCAGCGGGGTGAATTGAAGGAATTTTTATCTTAACGGCCCTGTGAGATCCAGTGAAGAGCGTCCTCGTCCTTGTTCGCCTTGGACATCTTCATCATCTCTCAGCCTTTTCTGCATGACAGAGACGTGGGTCCCACCCAAATCCTGGAAATCCGACACTCTACAGCTCCTAGATCACTCATGGTGGAGTCATCCGACCTTCAACAACAGGGTCATTTGCTAGGAGATTCCTGTGTGTGTAGTTCGTTGCATGGACCACAGCCGGGGGACGAAATGGTGAAGTTTACCAGGCCAACCTCAGCTATCCCTCGGTGACCGATGTTGCCTCCTCTTCCCAGACGGCCTGTTTGAGGCCCACATCACTCTTCAGGATTGCTCTCCTGAATGTACGTTCAACTGGGAATAAAACTGCCATTTTAAGGAATTATTTTGTCGATCACAAGGTGAATCTATCCTGCATGACGGAAACCTGGATCCCGTCTGGTGAGTCGGCCGCTCTCTCAGAACTCTTCTTCTGGCTGTTCAGTGTTAAATGTGCCTAGGCTTTCCGGTCGTGGTTGGGGTCTGCTAACTATGTTTAATTCTACCCTCCACCTGAAAAAACTCTCTGCTTCTGTGACTCCTTCTAGCTTTGAGATATCAATCTTTGAGCTAGATTTTAGCCCTCCTGTGCTGTGTGCGCTTTGCTATCGCCCACCCAAATATACCTCAAACTTTTTAGATGAACTCTCTGATTTTTTTAGCGGACTTTCTCCCGAAATATGATCGAGGGATTATCCTTAGTGATTTTAATGTTCATGTCTGTTGTCCTGCAAAGCCTTTGGTGAGGGAGTTCTTGGACATTTTGGACTCCTTTGGTCTCCAACAACTGGTTAAGGAGCCTACTCACGATCGCTCTCATGTCCTAGATTTAGTTTTATCTTTTGGAATTTCTGTTTCTGATTTTTCAGTGGACCCAGTCAGTTTTAGTGATCATTTTCCAATTATTTTTAATCTCTGTGGATTGACACCTTCCCCTATAAGGCATCAAGCCTGTCGTTATGTCAGGTGTATTTCACCTTCCACTGTTACCCAGTTGTCAACTGGCCTGGTTGATGGCTTCTCAACCATTTCATCCAGTTCTCCCTCCATGGGAATAGATGAAATGTTGACTTTCAATACTGTGTGTTCGGCTGCTCGTAGCTCTGCTGTACCCCTTAAAATCAGAAGTAAAAAATCAGTTTCTGATCCCTAGCTCAGTGACAGTATTCGAACCCTTAGATGCCTGTGCAGGTCTTTTGAAAGTAAGTGAAAAAAGGACAAGTTGCAAATTTCTCATCAAATGCTTGAAGGACTCCCTGTCCCTGTATCAGAAAGCCATCAGAGCACCTAGAAATGAGTACTTTGCTAATATAATCACAACACTTCTTGGTGATCAGCGTAGACTATTTAGTGCCAATAATTTTGTTCTCTCTTTGAAAGACACTCCCACACCTTCCACTCCAACAACGACCCTATTCACTGAGTTTATGAACTTTTTCCTGCAAAAGGTCAAGAATATTAGATCAAGCATCCTGCCTCTGGGGCAGGTCACTCTGGAGGAACCTGCTTGTCCCCCTCATTTTTCTGCTTTTTCCCCTCTGTCATTGAATGACTTGGAGGAACTGGTCAGGTCCATGAAGCCCTCTGGTTCTCCAGAGGACTCACTCCCCCCTAAACTAATAGTTGGGGCCCTCCCTGTGTTGGCCCCCTTCATTCTGGACATTGTTAACAGCAACTTATTCACAGGCGTATTTCCTACTGCCTTTAAGATTGCAGTTGTTTAGCTGCTATTGAAGAAACCCGGTCTGGATCACACTGACCTTGTTAATTACCGCCCAATCCCCAAACTTCCTTTTTTATCCAAAGTTATTGAGAAAGTGGTTCACACTAAACTGTCTCGTCATCTGGAGGATAACTGCCTCTCTTAATTTAGCTCACTGCCTGTTATATGTTATATGATTCTAGATTTAGTAATGTTTTCACTTGCTTAGTAATTCCTGGCTGACCACATTTTGTTATCTTCTCAATGTCTCAGTTTCTCCTTACACTTAATAACTCCAGGTCAGCCTTCCTACCTAATCTCTGTTAGTTTTATTTTATGTTAGTTTTTCTACTGGTTTCTAGTTATCTGGCAGTGTTTTTGTTTTTATTTTATTTTGATTTTACTGTATTAATTCTTAATTTAGCTCACTGCCTGTTGTATGTTATATGATTCTAGTTTTAGTAACTTCTCATTTAGTCAGTCTTAAATGTTAGCTGGTTTTACTAGTTATATTGCTTCAGTTCAGGTCACTCTACACTCTTAGTTTAAACAATCATTTGTGCACTTTGTGACTTCTGGTTGACCTTGATACCCTATCAGTACCACCACTGATCTCAGCTACATTTAGTCTCACTGAAGTTCTGTTAGTTCTATAATAATAATTTCTTGGTCCTCATTGTCCAAGCGAAGCTCTGCTAGTCTAGATGAAGCTCTGTTAGTATTATGTTAAGAGTTTCTAGCTTTAGTTGTCCATTGTCTATTTTTTGTATGTCTTATTTGTTTGTAAAGTGCTTTGAGATGCCTTTGGGTAGGAAATGCGCTATATAAATAAAACTGCCTTGCCTTGCCTTGCCTTGCCACATTACCACATTACCACCACGGTCTGAGCTCTTATAAACGATCTAAGGCTCCCACCGCATCCCTGCCACGCTCCTGGGATCCACATGTCCCCGTGTGTCACATTACTCCCATCCTCGCTCGTTTACACTGGTTACCTGTTCACTACCGGATTCAGTTCAAGGGCTTAACCTTTGTTTATAAAGCCCTAAATGGTCCAACTCCCTCTTATCTCTCCGAACTGCTCAAATCTTACGTCCCTCCCAGATCTTTGAGATCAGCAGATCACCTACTCATGTGCATTACAAATCTTGTGGGGAGCGGGCCTTCTCATTCGCTGCCCCCAAACTCTTGAACACACTCCCCCACCTTGTACGACAGGCCCCGTCTTTAGGTTGGTTTAAATCGGTGCTGAAGGCCTATTTTTATCATTTAGCTTTTGGTCAGTGACCTGGTTTTACTACCTTTTAGACTGGTTTCTATTTGTGTTTTATTCTGTGTTGCATTCCCTGCTCATATTTTTTACCTCTTTAATTTGGTGTTTTATGTGTTGTTTTATTCATTCCACTATTGTTGTGATTCTTTTAATATGATTTTATCTCATTCTTGGCTGTTGTATTCTGTCTTTTACTTTGGAGCTTCCAAGTTCCTTACTGTAAAGCACTTTGGTCAGCTGTCATGCTGTTTTTAAATGTGCTTATAAATAAGCATGGTATGGTATGGAACATCAGCAAAACCAAAGAAATGGTAGTAGACTTCAGGAGGAAACAGTGTTCCTACTCCTCCTCCTTCATTGATGGTGCTCCAGCGAAAAAAGTAGAGAACATCAAATGCCTTCGGAGTCCAACTAACAGACAAACTCTCCTGGTCTACCCACATCCACACTCAGGTCAAGAAAACAAGACAGCAACTCTACCACCTGAGACAGAGCGGGTCTTAATCCTGCAACCTTCCAGTAACAAGATGGTCACTTAACTCCTCTGCCACCATCGTCCTATTTCTCTGTCCTTTGCTAATACTTGCTGCATTTAGTGAAGTTTTATGAATGATGCTTACCAGTCTACTCTTTAGTAAAAGTAAGTATGGGTTTGTGGTTCAATTTAACATAAAATTGAATTAAAAGCTAAAGAAATTGATTTATAAAAACAAATACTCTGTTTTTTAGTTTAAGTTTTCCAATATAAGCATCCATCCATCCATTTTCGTCCCCTTATCCGGAGTCGGGTCACGGGGGCAGCAGCCTAAAAGAGGCCCAGACTTCCCTCTCACCAGCCACTTGGGCCAGCTCCTCCGAGGGAATCCCAAGGTGTTCCCTGGCCAGCCAAGAAACGTTCCTCAACGACCAATAAAAACAAATTTACTTTAAAGCTGCTATAGCAAATTTGGAAAACAAATTAGCCTAAAACACTTTTTCATGCCTCTTAAAAACATTCTAACATAGTATAGCTAAAAATATATTGTGGAGATAAAACAAACCTAAACAATGTATAAAGTGGTTCTCTCACACTTGTCTACAAACCTCCGCCAATAACACGTTTCAGCCTGAAAATTATTGGACCATGCGGTTGCTGGTCTTGCTGAACCGCTACACTTCCCTGGGTCCTCCACTCAATCCACACTCACGTATTTAGCAACAGAACACCACTGGTGTGAGAGGTTCTCCACTCAATATCAGAGAAGGAGAAACAGCCGGCTGCTACCACTTCAACTTTAAGACAAGCTACCAGAGTTCCAAAAAGAAAAACACCATTTGAAGTGAAGACACAGACAACAAAACACATTTGGACCTAGAAAACGGTGACTGGTGTTTAGCGCTATCTCGTTTCCTCTGGCAATGTGGGTTTCCGTTTCTGTCAGAAGCGTCTCCGGGAAGATACCTGAGCGGAGGGGTGAGTGTTCGATGACCGTGTTTGTGTGCAACGCCTAGCTTGTTCTGTAGATTTGCTAAAGCAGCTTTAATTACATTTTGTTAGGACTCTGATTATTTAAAATATAAACAAAAGTATGGCAAGCTAAAAATATACCAATTTAGTTGCATTTTAGCACAAGCTCTAGCAGGCCACACTTTGGGCTGCTTAGATCATATTTAGGAATTAATGAATAAGGAAGATTTTGCCTGTGGTGAAGAATGAGGAGAAGGATCAGAGAACCTGACAGATTTTTATAGTTTATTAACAAGTAAATGGATACAAACAGCACTTTCACATCTCACAGTCTAATCAACAAAAACACAGTGTATTTCTTTTTCAGATAACTGATTGATTCCAGGTTTTCAAAGCTGGTGCATTCAGTAAAAACCAACAACATAAAACAAGCATAAAAGCAAAATGCAAATAAAGCAAACAAGTAATCATTGTGCCTTTTCATTTTAGGAAAGGCTTAAAAAGCTGCAGCTACACCATTATTGTGTTGCACATCCTTTTTTCTTTGCTGCCACAATTGCAGCTCTTACTACCAGACCCACCCCAACTCCTGCAGCAGCTCCTGCAACAGCGCCTAATGGACCCCCCACTGCTCCAATGCCACCACCAATAGCAACTTCTATACCAACTCCAGCTCCAACTCCAAGTCCAGCTCCAACTCCACCTCCAACTCCAGCTGCCTTTAGACAACGCCTAAAAAACTTGTTATTTCTTTCTGCTTTTTTTCTTGCTTCCTTAGGTTTCATACTTGGATTATCACTCATGAGTCGTTCCATCTCTTCTCTTATGGCTCTCTCTGACTCCTTGAGCATTTCATTGGTGTAGTAGCTTCCTCCATTTTTCTTAACCATCTCTTTGATCTTCTCCAGAAGATCAAGGACCTGAGATGGATTATTTTTCTTTCGGTTGTTAAAAACGTGATATCCTCCACCACACTGACTGATGAAAGCATGGAGGTCTCTACTTTTATTAATAAAATTTTCCATAGAAACTCCGTCTTCCTCCAGATCATCTCCATGAGTGAACAAGGCCATGGTGTATTTAGCTGCCCTTTCTCCAAAAATCTGCTTGATGAGGTTTAGAGTTTCTTGTTCTTCTCCTGTGAATCGACCTGCCTGGATCACAACCAGAAACACGTGTGGACCAGGAGAAAGAAGTGAGATGCATCTGAAAATCTCCATCATAACTGCTTCTTCACTTTTATGGGTATCAAACAGGCCTGGAGTATCAACCACTGAGACACTTTGATCATCAACAAGCCCTGTTTCTTTCTGGCACTCTTCTGTTATGGTGGAGGAAGATGGTTTAGATTCAAAAACTTGCTTCTTCCCAAAGATGGTGTTTCCTGTAGCGCTCTTTCCAGTTCCAGTTTTCCCAACAAGTGCTATCCTGAAGCCTAGGTTCTTGTCTTCTGCCATCTCTGTTTGGTGATCTAAAATACATCATTTACATTGTTACTCAAATAAGGAATTCTATATTTCAAATTACTAAGAAATCGTTTTTTCCATGAAAACGCTTGAAATGAGTCACTAGGAAAAACTTTAGATAGTGAAAATAAGAATTATTTTTTTAAATATATTTTTTAAGTTTGGTTAACCTTGTAAAAAGGTTTTTTCTTGTTTTTGCTGGACTTTAAGCATCTTTACTTTAAAGCCACATTCTGCAACTTTTACACCTAAAATAATGTTTTCTGTAAAGTTTTGGTGGCATACTATCATCTATTATGTTCATTTTGGTTTCTGAACTTTTATGGTGTTAAGGGGTCCCATGTCTGTTTACTGCACTATACAGTTTTTGACTTGCGACTCGCCACCAGAAGTATTGACTGCGTGTTGCTTTACGGCAATATATGGCAAGCCAAAGGGGTAAAAAAAATCGTGTGTTCTAAACGCACGATATTTCCAAGACGCATGCTTTGGCAGACATAACGCACGTTCTAGAATGTGCGATTCTAGAATGTGCGTTTTTTTCCCCCCTTTGGAGTTAAAACGCGCTTTCAAGACGAGCGGTTTGGCAGACATAACGTGCGTTTAGAATGCATGCTTTTTTGACCACTTTGGCTTGCCAAAGTAGTATATAGATCCGCGGTTTAGAGACTTGAGCAATGGCAGATCCACCAAAGAAAGCCAGAAATCCCTTATCAGAGGAATCTAGGAAATGAAAAGGAGAACATGATAGAGCAAGAGCAAAGACCAGAGTTATTATTGGGCCGTCTTTTCCTGGCTGGAGAGCTCTTTTAGAAAGAAAGGCATGAACTACTGACTCTGACCTAGCCGTGCTGCTAATGGCTAGGTAAGTAATAAATGATTTCACCAGGGTTATTGTGTTTGGTCGGGCATAAAATTGTTATACAGTCCTGATAAAACTATTTATTCAATGTGTGGAGGTGGAAAAGTTTGTTTTCGTTGTTTTGCCTGACATTAGGAATGTAAACATGCCTCTTATGCCCCAGAGAGAGATTTAATGTTACAATAGTGACGTTACGCAGCAAGCCTCTAGAGGGCGACAGAGAGCATTTACCGCAAAGTTCAGGAGTGTGGCTTTAAGTTATATCTTTAACAGGTAATTATTATGAAGTTCACTTTGCATTATTGACAATTTACTAAAAATAAGACATTGATAAACCAAAAGCCAAAACCAGCAGCTCAATGGGTTTGGTTCTCTTGCGTCTGGTGACCCCTCACATGGCACTGATGTGGGCCCTTGAAGGCTGGGGTCTCACAGCTTAGCAGCACCAAGTTGAGGCTTAGTGGCCCTTCTCTCTTTCCCTGTTTTTGTTTGTGTTTTATCTCTCTGTCAGTCCATTTTGGTCCCTAGCAGATGTGATCAATCATGCCACAAAAATAATAGTCATCTTTGCAACAGAAATACTTCACATGCAGTAAAACTGCTCTGAAGTGCTACGGCCGCTAGACCAACCACTTTGTCTGCTCCACTGCTAGAATGAGACAAGTAAACAAACAAACAAAAAGTTGGTCTTACCAAGCAAAGGAAGTTTATCAGCCATGTTAGGACATTGATCTGCAGCTCAGGCTCACTGTCGATGTTCTGATGCTGAATAACTTAAATTCAATCTCATCTCAGGTTTTAAGTCTTCGGCCACTCCCACTGAACATTTGAGTTATTATCACAGCTGTCACAGACTGAGGCAGCACATAACAATCACCCACATGTTTTTGTGTGTTTCTACAGACGAGAGAGCCTCGAAACCAAAACCAGCAGCTGACTAGATCAGCCCACAGGTTTTGTCGGCCACAAACAGAAGTTCCCTACAGAGACATGTTGCACTTGTTCCAACAGAACCACATACACCGGAAGAATGGTGTCAAACTTAGTTTACTTTCACTCTGTTCTTTTAAGTTTCTTTTTCATAAAAACATTTGCACATCACTTTTAAAATAGGTCAAGCAGACATTTTACAAAGCAATGAAAGCGTAGACTTTTGTTTAAACGCAACTAGCCTTTTAAAATAAAAGTGGACTTGTTTAATGAAACATGAATTTGAGTTAAACAGGTAGACATTTGATCTCTCAAACTCATATTTTTAACAAATGACAGAATAAAATCATCATAGAAAGTGTGTTAAATTCTGAGATTCTTCTGCAAGATCGTGAGATTTTATTCCTTAAGTTTTTTTTTAGGAAATTCTGTTTCTCTCAACCAAGTGGGAATGATCAACAAATGAGTCTGTAAAGGGTCCAGAGTTATGTAGTTGGTTGATTATTAATGTAACCTAAACTTACAGGGTCATGGTGCGCTTTGCAACGATTGAGTGTCCTCATGCTAATTGTAATAAAAGTTTCTCTCACTTATATGAAAACCATATTTACTGCCAATCATTGTTTTAATGTCCCTGTTGTATAGGCCAGGGATCGGCAACCTGCAGCTCTGGAGCCGCATGCGGCTCTTTTAGTGACCTGTAGTGGCTCCCTGGAGCTTCTTCACAAATGTATGAAAATGGATGGGGGATATATTTTTTTGTTTTAATATGGTTTCTGTAGGAGGACAAACATTCTTAACATTTTCCAATGCTGTAAAAATGTGCATAATAAAGATTTAAATTTCTTTCAACGAAAATTTGCGTCATAGCCTGCGACACACATTTCAGCGCGGCGCCGTTCCAGGCAGATGGATGTAAACAAACCAGCGGGTGTGTCAGGGCCGTGGATCCCGAAGGGAAAAAGAGAAAGATAACTGATGAGAACAGAGGATTCAAGGAAGAATGGACTGAATTATTTGCTTTCATTGTTGACGCGGAAGGATTACCTGGAAAAACTTCAACTTTTCACCACTGTCGCTCGGACAAGGACCAATCAGCAGAGGTTTCATTGACTGACCAATGAGGGGACAGGATGCTTCTCAGTACATCTCCGGGTAAACATGGAGGAAAAGTTAATATTTGCCGTGTCTGATGTCCCAGAGCTTTACAAGACTTCACTTAACTCCAGCAAAACCTTGTGAGACTTCATATCTACCGCTGTTTCAACTCTGAACTGCTTTAATAACCTAAAATTCCCTCCAGTCTGACGGCCAATCAAAACAACGGAAGGCTCGCTATTCGCACTGGAACAGAGGCTGTCTTTTGCCGCTGCCGCATGTCGCCTCCCGTGTGTCAGGTTATAAAAGTAGATTTAAGAAGTGGATGACATCTCCAAACTCCACTACTGCTGCAAGTTTTGTTGCAACCTGAGAGATAAAAGCGTGGAAAATCATTCACGGATGGTGATTACATGAAGGATTCATTCATCAGCACCTATTTCAGACTTCAAAAACAAAACCGAGATAATCCAGAAAATTAAAGACATTTCTCTCTCCATAAAGACAAGGACCATTAAAACGACAGGCGACGTCACCAATCAGCAAATCAAAGACATTAATTCAGCTCCAGCGTCCTCAACTACCTGTGATGAGTCGTGTGATGTGATCGATATCAGACAGACAGCGCTGTTATGCAGGTATGTGAGCTGTGATGGGCCTCAAGAAGAAATGATCAAATTAATACCACTGATTAATATTGTAATGGAAGTTAAAACGTAAAGTATATCGTACAGCAGAGAATTCACGTGGTGTGTCATTCTCTCCAGGATGTGTTGCAGGGAAATAAACATTTAATCATGAATGCTCATTAAGTATTTGTAGCCTACTTAGTCATTTTGATAATAGGCTAATATAGCTAATATACACTTACAACCTGTGTTGCCTTCATATAAGGCTTATATAAGGCTTTTCATTTTTTGCGGCTCCATACAGATTTGTTTTTTCGTTTTTTTGGTCCAATATGGCTCTTTGAACATTTTGGGTTGCTGACCCCTGGTATAGGCAATCACTAAAATACACCATGTGCACAAATATTAGGCAAGTGAGTATTTTGGCCATATTATAATTTTTTTTTTTATTTATTCTTTATTTTACCAGGAAGGTCCCATTGAGATTAAAAACCTCATTTTCAAGGAAGTCCTGGCCAAGAGGCAGCAAAAGAAACAGATACATTTATGCATATTTTCCACCTTCNGTGTTGCACATTCCTTTTTTTTTTGCTGCTGCAATTGCAGCTCCTACTGCCAGACCTACCCCAACTCCTACAGCAGCTCCTACAGCAGCACCCACTGGACCCCCCATTGCTCCAATGCCACCACCAATAGCAACTTTTAAACCAACTCCAGCTCCAACTCCAAATCCAGCTCCACCTCCAACTCCAGCTGCCTTTAAACAACGCCAAAGAAACTTGTTATTTCTTTCTGCTTTTTTTCTTGCTTCCTTAGGTTTCATACTTGGATTATCACTCATGAGTCGTTCCATCTCTTCTCTTATGGCTCTCTCTGACTCCTTGAGCATTTCATTGGTGTAGTAGCTTCCTCCATTTTTCTTAACCATCTCTTTGATCTTCTCCAGAAGATCATGGACCTGAGATGGATAATTTTCTCTGTTGTTAAAGACATGATATCTTCCACCACACTGACTGATAAAAGCACAGAGGTCTTCATTCTCATTAATAATTTTTTCCACAGAAACTCCGTCTTCCTCCAGATCATCTCCACGAGTGAATAAGGCCATGGTGTATTCAGCTGCCCTTTCTCCAAAAATCTGCTTGATGAGGTTTAGGGCTCCTTGTTGATCTTTAGTGAATCGACCTGGCTGGATCACAACCAGAAACACGTGTGGACCAGGAGAAAGAAGTGAGATGCATCTGAAAATCTCCATCTTAACTGCTTCTTCAAGTTTCTTGGTATCAAACAGACCTGGAGTATCAACCACTGAGACACTTTGATCATCGACAAGCCCTGTTTCTTTCTGGCACTCTTCTGTTACGGTGGAGGGAGATGGTTTAGATTCAAAAACTTGCTTCTTCCCAAAGATGGTGTTTCCTGTAGCGCTCTTTCCAGCTCCAGTTTTCCCAACAAGTGCTATCCTGAAGCCTGGGTTCTTGTCTTCTGCCATCTCTGTTTGGTGATCTAAAATACATCATTTACATTGTTACTCAAATAAGGAATTCTATATTTCAGATTACTAAGAAATCGTGTTTTTCATGAAAACGCTTGAAATGAGTCACTAGGAAAAACTTTAGATAGTGAAAATAAAAATTATTTTAAATAGTTTGATTTGCCTTGAAAAAGGTGTTTTTGTTGTTTTTAAGTATTTTTATTGCATTATTGACAATTTACTAAAAATAAGACATTGATAAACCAAAAGCCAAAACCAGCAGCTCAATGGGTTTGGTTCTCTTGCGTCGGGTGACCCCTCACATGGCACTGATGTGGGCCCTTGAAGGCTGGGGTCTCACAGCTTAGCAGCACCAAGTTGAGGCTTAGTGGCCCTTCTCTCTTTCCCTGTTTTTGTTTGTGTTTTATCTCTCTGTCAGTCCATTTTGGTCCCTAGCAGATGTGATCAATCATGCCACAAAAATAATAGTCATCTTTGCAACAGAAATACTTCACATGCAGTAAAACTGCTCTGAAGTGCTACGGCCGCTAGACCAACCACTTTGTCTGCTCCACTGCTAGAATGAGACAAGTAAACAAACAAAAAAAAGTTGGTCTTACCAAGCAAAGCAAGTTTATCAGCCATGTTAGGTCGTTGATCTGCAGCTCAGGCTCACTGTCGATGTTCTGATGCTGAATAACTTAAATTCAATCTCATCTCAGGTTTTAAGTCTTCGGCCACTCCCACTGAACATTTGAGTTATTATCACAGCTGTCACAGACTGAGGCAGCACATAACAATCACCCACATGTTTTTGTGTGTTTCTACAGACGAGAGAGCCTCGAAACCAAAACCAGCAGCTGACTAGATCACAGGTTAAGTTGACCACAAACAGAAGTTCCCTACAGAGACATGTTGCACTTGTTCCAACAGAACCACATACACCGGAAGAATGGTGTCAAACTTAGTTTACTTTCACTCTGTTCTTTTAAGTTTCTTTTTCATAAAAACATTTGCACATCACTTTTAAAATAGGTCAAGCAGACATTTTACAAAGCAATGAAAGCGTAGACTTTTGTTTAAACGCAACTAGCCTTTTAAAATAAAAGTGGACTTGTTTAATGAAACATGAATTTGAGTTAAACAGGTAGACATTTGATCTCTCAAACTCATATTTTTAACAAATGACAGAATAAAATCATCATAGAAAGTGTGTTAAATTCTGAGATTCTTCTGCAAGATCGTGAGATTTTATTCCTTAAGTTTTTTTTTAGGAAATTCTGTTTCTCTCAACCAAGTGGGAATGATCAACAAATGAGTCTGTAAAGGGTCCAGAGTTATGTAGTTGGTTGATTATTAATGTAACCTAAACTTACAGGGTCATGGTGCGCTTTGCAACGATTGAGTGTCCTCATGCTAATTGTAATAAAAGTTTCTCTCACTTATATGAAAACCATATTTACTGCCAATCATTGTTTTAATGTCCCTGTTGTATAGGCCAGGGATCGGCAACCTGCAGCTCTGGAGCCGCATGCGGCTCTTTTAGTGACCTGTAGTGGCTCCCTGGAGCTTCTTCACAAATGTATGAAAATGGATGGGGGATATATTTTTTTGTTTTAATATGGTTTCTGTAGGAGGACAAACATTCTTAACATTTTCCAATGCTGTAAAAATGTGCATAATAAAGATTTAAATTTCTTTCAACGAAAATTTGCGTCATAGCCTGCGACACACATTTCAGCGCGGCGCCGTTCCAGGCAGATGGATGTAAACAAACCAGCGGGTGTGTCAGGGCCGTGGATCCCGAAGGGAAAAAGAGAAAGATAACTGATGAGAACAGAGGATTCAAGGAAGAATGGACTGAATTATTTGCTTTCATTGTTGACGCGGAAGGATTACCTGGAAAAACTTCAACTTTTCACCACTGTCGCTCGGACAAGGACCAATCAGCAGAGGTTTCATTGACTGACCAATGAGGGGACAGGATGCTTCTCAGTACATCTCCGGGTAAACATGGAGGAAAAGTTAATATTTGCCGTGTCTGATGTCCCAGAGCTTTACAAGACTTCACTTAACTCCAGCAAAACCTTGTGAGACTTCATATCTACCGCTGTTTCAACTCTGAACTGCTTTAATAACCTAAAATTCCCTCCAGTCTGACGGCCAATCAAAACAACGGAAGGCTCGCTATTCGCACTGGAACAGAGGCTGTCTTTTGCCGCTGCCGCATGTCGCCTCCCGTGTGTCAGGTTATAAAAGTAGATTTAAGAAGTGGATGACATCTCCAAACTCCACTACTGCTGCAAGTTTTGTTGCAACCTGAGAGATAAAAGCGTGGAAAATCATTCACGGATGGTGATTACATGAAGGATTCATTCATCAGCACCTATTTCAGACTTCAAAAACAAAACCGAGATAATCCAGAAAATTAAAGACATTTCTCTCTCCATAAAGACAAGGACCATTAAAACGACAGGCGACGTCACCAATCAGCAAATCAAAGACATTAATTCAGCTCCAGCGTCCTCAACTACCTGTGATGAGTCGTGTGATGTGATCGATATCAGACAGACAGCGCTGTTATGCAGGTATGTGAGCTGTGATGGGCCTCAAGAAGAAATGATCAAATTAATACCACTGATTAATATTGTAATGGAAGTTAAAACGTAAAGTATATCGTACAGCAGAGAATTCACGTGGTGTGTCATTCTCTCCAGGATGTGTTGCAGGGAAATAAACATTTAATCATGAATGCTCATTAAGTATTTGTAGCCTACTTAGTCATTTTGATAATAGGCTAATATAGCTAATATACACTTACAACCTGTGTTGCCTTCATATAAGGCTTATATAAGGCTTTTCATTTTTTGCGGCTCCATACAGATTTGTTTTTTCGTTTTTTTGGTCCAATATGGCTCTTTGAACATTTTGGGTTGCTGACCCCTGGTATAGGCAATCACTAAAATACACCATGTGCACAAATATTAGGCAAGTGAGTATTTTGGCCATATTATAATTTTTTTTTTTATTTATTCTTTATTTTACCAGGAAGGTCCCATTGAGATTAAAAACCTCATTTTCAAGGAAGTCCTGGCCAAGAGGCAGCAAAAGAAACAGATACATTTATGCATATTTTCCACCTTCAAGCTGTATAAACTTGAATGCTTATTGGACACTCGGGTGAAGAGAGGGGCGGAGCTGTCAACTGACCACTACCTTGTGGTGAGTTGGCTTTGATGGTGGGGGAAGATGCCGGTCAGACCTGGCAGACCCAAACGTGTTGTGAGGGTCTGCTTGGAACATCTGGCAGAGTCTCCTGTCAGAAGGAGCTTCAATTCCCATCTCCGATGGAACTTTGAACGCGTCCCGGGGGAGGCGGGGGGCATTGAGATCGAATGGGCCACATCCGTGACTCCATTGTCGAGGCGGCTAACCGCAGCTGTGGCCACAGGGTGGTCGGTGCCTGTCGTGGCGGCAATCCCCGAACCCGCTGGTGGACACCGGCGGTCAGGGATGCTGTCAAGCTGAAGAAAGAGTCCTATCAGGTCTTTTTGACCCGTGGGACTCCGGAGGCAGCTTATAGGTACCTGCAGTCCAAGCGGAATGCGGCTCGGGGTGGTCGCGGATGCAAAAACCCGGGCGTGGGAGGAGTTTGGTGAGACCATGGAACAAGACTTCCGTATGGCTTCGAGGAGATTCTGGTCCACCATCCGGCATCTCAGGAAGGGAAAGCAGTGCACTACCAACACTGTTTACAGTGGGGAGAGTGTGCTGCTGACCTCGACTCGGGACATTGTGAATCGGTGGGCAGAGTACTTCGAAGACCTCCTCAATCCCACTGGTATGTCTTCCAGGGTGAAAGCAGAGTCTGGGGTTGGGCTCTCCAATCTCTGGAGCCGAGGTCACTGAGGTGGTCAAAAAACTCCTCTTTGGCATGGCTATGGGGGTGGATGAGATTCGCCCAGATTTCCTTAAGGCTCTGGATGTTGTAGGGCTGTGTTGGTTGACGCGGCTCTGCAATATTGCGTGGACATCGGGGGCAGTTCCACTGGATTGGCAAACCGGGGTGGTGGTCCCCCTATTTAAAAAGAGGGACCGCAGGGTGTGTTCCAACTACAGGGGGATCACACTCCTGAGCCTCCCTGGTAAGGTCTATTCAGGGGTTCTGGAGAGGAGGGTCCATCGGATAGTCGAACCTCAGATTCAGGAGGAGCAATGTGGTTTTCGTCCTGGCCGTGGAACACTGGACCAGCTCTATACCCTTGGGGGAGTTCTGGAGGGTGCGTGGGAGTTCGCCCAACCAATCTACATGTGTTTTGTGGATTTGGAGAAGGCGTTCGACCGCGTCCCTCAGGGGGCCCTGTGGGGGGTACTCCGGGAATATGGGGTACCAGGCCCCTTTATATGGGCTGTTAGGTCCCTGCACGACCAGTGTCAGAGCTTGGTCCGCATTGTCGGCAGTAAGTCGGGCTCGATTCTGGTGAGAGTTGGACTCCGCCAAGGCTGCCCTTTGTCACGGATTCTGTTCATAACTTTTATGGACAGGATTTCTAGGTGCAGTCAAGGTGGTGAGGGGATCCATTTTGGTGGCCTAAGGATCAGGCCTCTGCTTTTTGCAGATGATGTGGTCCTGTTGGCTTCGTCAGACCGTGATCTCCAGCTTTCGCTGGAGCAGTTCGCAGTCAAGTGTGAAACAGCTGGGATGAGAATCAGCTCCTCTAAATCTAAAGAATTGAGTCGGAAAAGGGTAGAATGCCTTCTCCAGGTCAGGGATGAGGTCCTGCCCCAAGTGGAGGAGTTCAAGTATCTTGGGGTCTTGTTCACGAGTGAGGGGAGGGTGGATCGTGAGTTCGATAGGCGGATTGGTGCTGCATCTGCAGTGATGGGGGCGTTGTACCGGTCTGTCGTGGTGAAGAGAGAGCTGAGCTGAAAGGCAAAGCTCTTGATTTACCGGTCAATCTACGTTCCTACCCTCACCTATGGTCACGAGCTTTGGGTAGTGACCGAAAGAACGAGGTTGCGGATACAAGCAGCCGAAATGAGTTTTCTTTGCAGGGTGTCTGGGCTCTCCCTTAGAGATAGGGTGAGAAGCGCGGCCATCCGGGAGGGGCTCGGAGTAGACCTGCTGCTCCTCCACATCGAGAGGAGGCAGTTGAGGTGGCTCGGGCATCTGATTAGGATGTCTCCTGGACGCCTCCCTGGTGAGGTTTTCCGGGTACGTCCAACCGGGTAGAGACCCAGGACACGCTGGAGAGACTATGTCTCTCGGCTGGCCAGGGATCGCCTTGGGATTCCCCTGGAGGAGCTGGCCCAAGTGGCTGGGGAGAGGGAGGTCTGGGCATCCCTCCTTAAGCTGCTTCCCCCACGACCTGACTCCGGATAAGCGGAAGAAAATGGATGGATGGATGGATGGATGGATGACTTATTGGATTTAAGCATATTAGGTGATGTTTATTTGCATAATGAGTGAGGATGTGGCCTAAGGTGATCAACACATATAAAGGTGTACATAACCTTTAGGCAGCTTCTCTTCCAAAATGGGCCAAAAAGAGATTAAAAGGACTCTGAAAAGTCAAAAATTGTAAAAACTCTTTCAGAGGGATTTAGCACTCTTGAAATTGCTAAGATATCAGGGCGTGATCACAGAACTATCCAACGTTTTGTTGGTCTAGCAAGATGGCGCGGCCGGGGTCAGATGCCTTCCTGTTCACTCCACATAGACTGTGTGTTTATTTACCTTTTTACCTCTATCTGCTCACTCTTCTTAAATGCACATGCTCAGCTCTCATCACTTATGACAACAAAACTCTCATAGAAATAGATCAGCAGTTCACTCACCAGTTTTTGTTCGGTTTTGCAGCCGATCCAACGTGGCTGTCCGAGATATTCAAGAAGGCCGGCCATGAGAACAACAAGAGACCAAATAAACATCACCAACACAGCAGAGCTTGGCTCAGACTGAGGGAACGTCCTCACAAATCTCCACTCCCCAGCATTTTGCTGGCCAATGTCCAATCACTTGAGAACAAGCTAAATGACCTGGTGGCCAGAGTAAAATTCCAACGAAACATCAAGGACTGCAATCTCCTCTGTTTTACGTAATCTTTGCTTTCTCTAGATGACCCAGATAATGCGTTGACGCCCTCAGAGTCCTTCTCCATGTTATGTGCAGACAGGACTGCTGAAAGCGATAAATCAAAAGGTGGAGGAGTATGCTTTATAACCAACAACAGATGGTGCCACCCGAGGAATGTAACAACTCTCTCCTGCTCTTGCTCTCCTCACCTGGAACACCTCACCATTATGTGTCGCCAATTTTCCCTCCCTCGTGAGCTGACGTTGGTCATCACAATGGCTGTCTACATTCCACTGACAGTGGACACCAGTACAGCTCTGGCTTCACTACATATTGTGCTTAGTGACTGCTGCTCTGATTGTGTTGGGTGACCTCAACAAAGCTAAGATAAAGGAAGTCATGCCAAACCTCTACCAACACGTGACCTGCCCTACAAGAGGCAACAACACCCTGGAATTCCTTTTCAAAGCTTTATTAAAACTTGCCAACATGGGGGGGAGCAATCATGCTTGGCTGTTGCTGGTTGAGCTCGATGAGGAGCAGGTTCTGAAGGGCAACGAAGGGGACATGACTATTGAGGCTAATGCTTAGTATAAATTAGGCTTAGCTTCATCATTTTTTTTGAGTTGTTGGATAGTAACGGTTGCTATGATGTGTGATTGGACAATAGCCATTCTGGGGGCGGGGCCGGCAAAAGGCTAATTATGATTTCTGGATCTCTTCTTATTCGAGTTGGAGGATTTCTGGTATTTCGGAAATTTGGAAAGTCGGGGGCAATTGGAATGGCACCTGAACTCAAGGAAAGTCTCAGCCGAGTGGAGACCGCTCAGACTCAGTGGATGGATCTTGAAGGTTACTGCACGGTATGGGCAAATTCAAACCCAATTATTGGATTCACTGAGGGAAGTTAAGCCAAAAACTGCAAGGCAGAGAGAATATTATCTCTACCTGCCCCCAAACAACTCTTCTTATCTGAATCTGGTGCCCTTGCAGCCTTGAGCTGCAAAGAAGATCAACCCCCACAGAAACAATACAGACAGTTGGTCGGGGCCAACTGAGGCCGACGGATCGGAGCCGACCCGGTGCTAGTGTGTAAGCGCCCTTAGTAATCTCCTGGTTAGCCTTCCTACCTGATTTCTGTTAGTTTTAATTATATGTTAGTTTTAGTACCAGTTTCATAGCTTTAGTTCTGGTCTGCAGTTCATTGTACCAGTTTTTACTGTTAAAGTTAAAGTCCCACTAGTTGTCACACACGCTGGTGTGTGTGAAATTTGTTCTCCGCATTTGACCCATCCCCTGGGGGAGCGGTGAGCTGCAGACACAGCCGCGCTCGGGAACCATTTGGTGGTTTAACCCCCCAATCCAACCCCTTAATGCTGAGTGTCAAGCAGGGAGGCATTGGGTCACATTTTTCCAAAGTCTTTGGTATAACCAGACCGGGATTTGAACCCCGATCTCCCAGTCCCAGGGCAGACACTCTACCACTAGGCCAGCTGGTAGTCATACTGCCTTAGTTTTAGTCTCCTTACACCTTTAGCTTAATCAATGTTTAATGTGCTGTAAAGCACATTGAGTTGCCTTTGTGTAGGAAATGTGCTATATTAATAAAGCTGTCTTGTCTTGTCTCCTATTAAATTTCTCTCTCTCTCTCTCTCTCTCTCTCTCTCTCTCTCTCTCTCTCTCTCTCTCTCTCTCTCTCTCTCTCTCTCACACACACACACACACACACACACCTTAAAACTACAAAGAAAGGACAACTGGCTGAGTACAGATGAAACGGGCTTGGGTCTTGGGTGGGGGTGACGGGTATTGCCCTCAAATGGTTCAGCTCCTACCTAGCCAACCAATCTATCACTGTCCAGATTAGGGACTGTACCTCTCCCTGTCTCCCACTGCCTTGGGGTGTGCTGCAGGGCTCTGTCCTCGGACCACTCCTTTTTTCCATATATCTCTTGCCATTGGGCAAAATCCTGGAACAGCATGGTCTTAACTATCACATTTACGCTGATGATTGCCAAATGTATGTGGCACTGAATAAGGAAAGCATGGGTTCCCAAGTTTCAGCATGCTTGGCTGATGTTAAGGGCTGGCTGGCTGCTAATTTCCTTAAATTAAATGAGTTAAAAACGGAGTCTATCGTTTTTGACCCCCACAATCCCTCAGGCTCTTTTTCTGCGTTTTCCACTCTAAGTCCTAAGCCGTGTGTAACTAGCCTTGGGGTAAAATTGGATGCCACCCTCTCAATGGCCCCTCAGATAAACTATGTGGTGAGGTCTTGTTTTTATCAGCTACGCCGTCTAACTCGCTTACGACCAATTCTGAAGCGGAGGCACTTGGAATAAGTTATACATGCTTTTATCACCTCTCGCATGGACTATGCAAATGCACTTCTTGTTGGTACCCCTGTTTCAGTCCTGAACCAGCTGCAGATCGTCCAGAACGCTGCTGCTAGGTTTTTAACAAACACAAATCGAAGTTGCCATATCACCCTGGTCTTGGCAGGTCTCCATTGGCTCCCCGTTACTTTCCGTGTACAGTTTAAATTACTGACATTTGTGTTTAAAGCCTTACATGATTTAGCACCTCCATATCTCTCTGACCTGCTCACCCCCTATGCACCCATGCTCACATTGAGGTCAGCTGATCTCCTGCTACTTTGCACTCCCAGGATGTCCTACAAATCACGGGGTGAACGAGCATTTGTTTATGCCGCTCCCATGCTATGGAATTCACTTCCCATTACAGTTAGGCAGGCACCCTCTCTGGCTGTTTTTAAATCCCGACTGAAGACCTACTTTTACAGTTTGGCCTCTAAACAGTGACTTGTTTTTTTGTTTGGTTTTTTTGGGGGTTTTTTTTTTGTTTGTTTGTTTTTTGGTTTTAATTGTCCTTTTTATTGTTCTTATTGTATTTACTGCTTTTATTTGCTTTTACTGCCTTGCATTGATGGTTCTTTTATTGGCTTTTTTTTCTTATTTTGTTTTTAATGAACCTGCCTGTGCAGCACTTTGGTCAGCTCTCATGCTGTATTTTAAATGTGCTATATAAATTAAGTGGTATGGTATGGTAAAGAAAAAGAAAACTCCATCCAAGGAGCCAACTGCAGTGGGAGCAGGAGGGTCGGCAGTGGCAGGCCTGTTATTATATTAAAGGTGTCCTCTAATGCAATTAATCAACAATCTAAAACAGAGCTTTGAGCCTCCAAAAAGCATAAGAAAATTTTTTTTGGCTTTCATCTGTCCCAGGAGCCCTGATACAGGCCATTCTAAACCCCCTTACTCAGGCCTTCAGTGAAATGAGCTGTTTACCGTTCCCACTCGGCCAGGACATGCTGATTGGTTGGTTTCCCCAGAAGGCCTCAGACACATGCAGGTTTGAGGAGGCGTGGCTCCCCCTTATGACGTGTTAAAGCAACATTCCACAACTTTTACACCTTAAAATTATGCTTTTTTGTAAAGTTTTTGCGTCATACTATTATCTATTATGTTCATTTTCATACCTGTGATAGTGTTGGGGGGTCCCACGTCTGTTTACTGCACTATACAGTTTTTGAGCTTCAGATAGCCGCAGGATATACTGACTGGGTGTCGTTTTATGGCAGAATATGGCAAGCCAAAGGGATAAAAATAATGTCTGCCAAAACGTGCGTCTTGAACGAGCGTTTTGGCGGACATAATGCGAGTTTAGAACGCGCATTTTTTATCCTTTTGGCTTGCCATAATTGTATAACGTAGACTCTGTGTTTAGCAGTGGCAGATTCACCAAAGAAAGCTAGAAATCCCTTATCAGAGGAATATAGAAAAAGAAAAGAAGAACGTTTCCTCGCTAGAGAGCTCTTTTAGAAAGAATGGCATGTACTACAGACTCTGACCTAGCCGTGCTGCTAATGGCTAGGTAAGTAATAAATGATTTCACCGGGGTTATTGTGTTTGATAAAACTGTTTATTCAATGTGTGGAGGTGGAAAAGTTTGTTTTCGTTGTTTTGCCTGACATTAGGAATGTAAACAGGCCTCTTATGCCCGAGAGAGAGATTTAAAGCCCCAGTGTGTAATATTTTTACCTGTTTACTACCAAATTCTGTGTATCCAGTGCACAAACTTGTCCTTTTTCATTAATATTTCTCACCAACATCAATTTTAAATATTTCTCTCAGCTTCAAATTTTACATTTTTAATACATAAATTGTGGTTGACGCTCCATGGTCATCCTCCATCTTGAAATACGGTAGCTATTTAGGGACATATGAGCTCCACGTTATGCGTTTGCACTATGACAGTAACCTGAAAGAAACAGCAGAGGGCAGCAGTGCGCCATGGAAGCATGGCGTCTGACAATGCAACTAAGAAGAGAAGAGACTAGCTGCTACACCGTTGCTGTACTTTGTTAGTTTTGTCAGCGGTCGTCCGCTAGCCGGTGGCTAAGTTAGCATTAGTTACTTTATTTCCACAGTGTGTCCCCGGCTCCAGCCAAACCTCATCGGCTATCCGATCGCTAAACAGCCAGTGGTTGACTTTAGCTCCATTTCGATCTTCACTGCGGCTCACACCGTGTGCCACGATCAGCTGATGGCTAACCGGCAGACTCTTGTTTACTCCGCTGCTCTGATTCACATGACACCGGACGCCACAGCTGATGCCACCCCTCCTCCGTGTGTGAATCGGTGGCAGCTATGCTAGCTTCCTTCAGCACTGGTAGGTTGATATAACAGCTAACAGCAGTGTTTCCCCTAGAAATGTTTACAGCCGTGATGCTTGTTGACTGCGGAGGGTGGCGGATTGCGCCGCCTCGTTGGGGGGAGGGGGGCTACGTGTGGCATTATGCATTACGACTGAACAGTCATTAAAAAATGCTTTTTAACTGGTGGAGTAGTTATATGCTTTGTGTGGGTTAGGCTACAGAGATTAGAAATAAATCAATCTCATGCTTTTTATAAAAAACGAACCAGATGGCTGGAGTGAACGCTGGAGTTGTTGCCTTTTTGAGTGGGCCACCGTAGCTGCAATACTTACTCTGAACTGCATGGCGCTAAAGAGTCGCAATTTTTACCATGATTTCTATGAATATCCCACATAGCACCTTTAATGTTACAACAGTGACATTATGCAGCAAGCCTTGAGAGGGCGACAGAGACCATATAACTGCAAAGTTGCGGAATGCTGCTTTAAGGAAGGCTTTCTCAGAACAGGAGGTTTTCTCTCTTTTTCAACTTTCTAATTTACATAAAAAGTAGGTCACACATGGCTTTGACTTTTTGGCATGCTGCTGTTGACCACCCAAGCTGTCTTATTCAACAACAAGGAAAATGTCGGTTTACATTCTAGGTCCCCTTTAATATAAGATCAAGTTAAGAATAAACACCAAATAAATAAAAGTCAAAATGAAACACACTGATAAAAGATAAACAAGTAAAAACATGAAAATTAATTAAATATATAAAAATAATACAATACAAATAAGTAATACTATGTAAAATGGATTAAAATTAATATATAAGAAAATAGATGTCATTTAAGTAAAAGACTAAATAATAAAACACTGATAAAAGCTATGAAAGATAGTTAAACAGGCTAAAATAGATCAAATTCAGCTGAAAGCTACACTAAAAAGGTGAGTCTTGAGCCTGGCCTTTTAAATTCCAGAGGTGAGGGCCATAAAACTGGAAGGATGCCCCGCCTTGATTGTGTGTCCTGACTTTTGGGATGACGAGGAGACAGCTGCCAGAGAAGTGCAGTGGCCGTGAAGGCTCATATGGTAGTGTCCAAATCCAGGATCTTCATCCTTCCGAGTACGCATTTAAGCCAATTACGTCACAGCGAAGCGACAAGGCTGTCTGAATTTGAAGGATTCCCAAAATACGTCCTTGTTTTCCTCAAATTACAAGGATGAGTTTTGTATTTCCCCTTGGGCCTTCTTATCTCTCAGAACTACTACACAGCCCATGTCAGCCATGGATCCAGCCTCCTCATCACCTTTTTGTCCAGGTCCTAGAGGGCCACTGCATGTTTTCTATGTTTCCCTGCATCAACCCACCTGCTTGAATCAATGAGTGATCAGCAGACTTTTGCAGAGCTTTTTGATCTGCTGAACAGGTGATTAAAGCAGGTGTGTTAGAGCACACAGCTAAAACCTGCCGGATAGGGGCCCTCAAGGACCATGATTAGACAACCTGGTCTAGTCTCATTTTTATAGTCCTGGTCAATCATTATTATCTTTTCCAAAGTCCAACCATGTGTCTTTCTCCCCTCATACTTCTTTTGCGATCTTCTCCGTTATCCCCTCCTGTGCCTGTCGTTGACGTCTACCTTCCTTTCCTCATTCCTAACTTTTCTCTCTAGTTATTCCCTCTCTTAGAAAATGGCTATAATCTAAGCCCATGTCATAGTGAGCCATTAACATCCTTCATCTGTGCTTTCTCACTCTACTCATGTCGCAGTCACACACACACTCCTTCTAATTATCTCAATCTCTGTGGCTTTGTCATCTTCTATCATTTGTGTCCTTTGAATCTTGAGTTTTATCCTCTCCCCCTTCTCTCTTTTATCTCTTTGACTCTGTGTGGCGGCAAAAAGCCTCGTCCATCTCTTTCTCTTCAGTTTTGTATGCAGCTGAGTGCACACTGTGCATAATCTGAGCCTCTCGACTAATTTGAGGAAAGCTCTGTTCTGCTTTCCATTGTGCCACAGAGTGAACGCACTGCGATCTGCTGTGTTTCTATCCGGTTTTACACGCTGCATTCTAATGCTTTTCCACACATTGCTGTGACTAAACGTATCTATTCAGACGTTCTCCTGCAACACGTAAACAGCCAGATCTACACCCTCGTATCAGGCTTTTGCACCATGTCATAAACCCGCATTGTTTCTCATCTTTCATCCTTTCGTTTTGCTCCTGCACAGCAGTTGACAGTCACATTGTCACATCTTCACATCATAAGCTCACTCATCTCGCCTCTGACACAAACACACACACAGATGGAGGCATGATGTGGCTTCACAGTGCAAGTAGAGAAGGAACACATTCAGTTTCATGTATCTGACAATCACTGTCCAGCCCTCATCGCCCCTTTCCATCTCATACTCCCTCACCCCACCCATCACTTTCACTCCATTCAATTCAGTTTATTTATATAGCGCCAAATCACGATAAGAGTCGGCACTTCACAAAGTAAACATTCCAATACAGTTCAGTTCATTAAGCCAATCAGTAAAAAGGTTTCTTATATAAGGAACCCAGCAGATTGCATTGAGTCACTGACTAGCATCAGTGTCTTTACAGCAATCCTCATACTAAGCAAGCATGTAGCGACAGTGGGAAGGAAAACTCCCTTTTAACAGGAAGAAACCTCCAGAGGATCCTGGCTCAGTATGAGCAGCTATCCGCCATGGCTCACTCATTTTTATTAACCTCTCATACCACTTATATTTTGCATATTTTGAATCTCATTTAAACAAAATTAGTTTGTTTTCTCTCAGTGTACACAATGGGAATGTATTCAAAAAGAAGTGCCAGAATTAGTGACATCCATAGTTTTATGAGTGGTTTTTGAGACATTCCAATCTTAAAGGTTCCATATCATGCTATTTTAAATCTTTGAGGGCAAAGGTAGGCACAATAGATGATCAAATTTTACCATTGGCACGATTGAGATGTCATTAGTTCTTAAATGTGAGTTAGCCTGAATGTATACCCGGAAATTAAACAGTCTGTTTCAGTGAAGCTCCGCCCACACCTGCTCTGACAAAACATGCCTACAACAGCATCTTAGGAGTTGCATATGTGCTCTTCAATTGCTATCGCCTGCATTAGAAAGAAAATTAATAAGGAAACAATCGAGTAAAAAAACATCAGACTCTTCTACGTAACCAGGAAAATTTGTATTCATGGCCTCGCTTAACTTGGCTTGTGATCACCCACTAATAACTTGTGTTGATTTGCAGCCAGAAAGGAGCAGAAGGTTAGCCTGGCCAGCCATACCAATGCTTCCTTATGGGAAGCAATGGGTCTGGTAACGTTCCTATTCAAATAACTCCACCCCTTGAGAATTCTAGCCAAGCCAATCACCGCTGGGAAGTGTACGTCACACACCGCGACGCTCAGTTTCTCATAAACAAGGAAGACGGCGTCTAAAGCGGAGTTCGCTGCGGCTCTTTCCTCTGTTCTAAATGACTTGGACATGTCTTTAAAACCACAACAAGAATTAGCGCTAAAAGCCTTTCTTCTAAAAAAAGATGTTTGCGCTGTGCTACCCACAGACATATATACGTAGACGCCTCGTGGACTGGAGCTGCTGTACAGTAGTATTTGTATATTTTTGTACTTTATTTTTAGCTAAATGCAGTTATTTTTGTTTTGCAACATGCATTTCACCTACAGTGAACAATAAACATTTATTTCTCCACCTTCCTGTCCTGAGCATTGTGTTTTCTATTTTTCTACGTAGTGTTTAGTGACTGTTCAGTAGTGACTCATTTTGAGTGACTCGGGGCATGATTTGACATCATAGTTCAGTTTTGAGCACAGATTGAACTGTTTTGAGGTGAAAGTTTGGTTTTGCAAAAAGAGTCTGAGGTTTTGGGGATTTAGCTTGAAAATTGGGTTTTGTGTTCACAAGTTGGAGAAAGGGAGAGCAGCTTTCAAGAAATGTGTCTTAGCAATCGAGAAAAACTGTAAACAGGGGCACAAGAGCATTTTTTCCACAGAAAACGTCTCACAGGGCATTGATTCCTAATAAAGACAACAGCAAATTGTTGATAAAAATTCTTCGCTCCGGAGTCAGTTCATCAATCTTCCATCCAATGTGGTCTTGTTGAAGAGCACGAACCGACAAACAAAACGTCTGCTTTCACTTTGCTTTTTATACCTTCTGAACTGGTTGGCTGCTTTGGTTAGGTCTGTTGAACTCATGGGCTGGAAAAGCACCTAGATTTGTATTGTCGGTATGACTCAACTGCTTGTTTGTGCAGAATGCAAAAAGCCCTACAACCACAAGTTCCTGACTTACGCTTTTCTCTGGCTCCTTGGCCCGACTGTGGTCAGCCAAGTTTTCGCACCCCTGAGCTCTCAGCACGCACACTTTAAGTGGTAAACATCTTTAACCTTTTTTACCTATAACTTATTAATCCTTAAAACACATTTACTCACTTAAATAGTTATTAAACATAACAATAAAGTCCTTACTTTGCTAATCAGTCATTTATAATCATCTCATTTTAATTATACAACTGATGCAGGATGTGAAAATCACTTCACCAAAACATGTTACTTATTTAACCATTTCATAAAATAATACATTTGATTATTTTAATCAGCTCTTAAGCATAAAAAGTCGTTTGTGTCTGCATGTGCTCTTCTCCTTGTGTCATGGGAGAATTCATTTTGACAGACCTTTAAGCTTGTTTTCATATTAGAAACTTCAACAAAGCCTGTTTACTTTTGCTAACTGTTAGAAGTGGACAAATGTCTCATAGTTTCACCGACAGACTGCAGATATGAAGTCAGAGTGAGTCACGTTGAGTTCACTGTCATTAGTTGGAAAACAGCTTCAGAGTGAGCAGGAAGCATGTTGTTCAGTAGAGTTTTGATGTGAACACACTCCACTCCACATGGAGGTATTTTATGAACTCACTGAGGTGCGTCTATGTAAATTATTTGAGATGGGGAAAGCCCATCTGTCTCTAACAGATTGCCATTTGAAAAATGTCAACCGCTCTCGTAAATTTCGTAGATGATAAAAACTTTTCCCTCAAGCTATTATGACGTTATTAATCCTCTGAACGAGTGCAGGTGGTCACTTGAAACTGCAATATTAACAGAATATTAAGCCACCAAGAAAAGTTTTTTCCTATAAACTCTCCCTGTCTTCCAGATGGGTTCATTTATGGTTCAGCTATGAATGCAAATGGGGGAAAATTTTCTAATTTCATCAAAAATATATTTAAACCAGGATCTGAATTTAAAATCATGTTTAAATTAGATTTTTTTTTTTAAAAGCCATTTTTTCCTCAGTTACATTGCAGTAAAACAGGATTTTAAAATATTTATTCATGTTTTTTTTTATTTTGAAAAAAAATTCTACAATTCTGCAACAAAATTTTTACAAACCACCACCCGTATGCGGTGTGCCGTACATATTCAGAGCTGAGTGCTTGTGTTGGATGCAACAACTGAAGAGTAACCTTCTGTTGTGCTGATGTGTGTGTGGGTGTGTGTAGGAGTCATTGTAGTTTCAGGAGGTTTTCAGTCACTTTTACCTCAGGTTTGATCTGAAGTGTTTCACAAAAGGGCACCAAAAGTCAAATTCTCTCTGTTGTTTTGTTTTTCCTCTCCTCCCTCTCCCTGTGCAGGCGGATGGACCATCATGATCCCTCGCTGCGAGTGTGTGGAGTGACAGATGACACGAGGATTGATACATCAGGAGGGAGAGCAAGAGAAAGCTGTTACGTCGCAAAGAGTCACTTCTGTTCGTAACGGAAAACAGCGGAAAAGGTCAAGCACATCGATCGAGAGGCGAAGTGAGTGACCAGATTTACAGATGGGTTCTTGTTTGCTTGTTCTTCCTCATTGTTCTGTTTTTATTTCCTCTTTTTCAGCATCAGAAGTAACTTGAAACTGTTTCTGCACACTTTCTTTATTCTTACGTGACTTGTAGCGCGCTAACAGCTTTTAATGTGCTACTAGCATAACATACTGCTACGTAGCATTGATTTAGCACAGTTTATGCTTTAAATTTCAGCTCCTTGCTATTTAGTGGCTTAAAATAATAAGTTGGATTTAATTTGTTCTTTTATTCAAAGCTGTAGGTGAATTGGGAGTCACTGTTTCTCACCGACACAGTGTTAGCAAGTTTTTCACTCTTTTTATTTACTGTTGTTGAAGCAACTTTCTCAAACCAACCTACATTTTAAACTTTAATCAATTGGTAACCATGTAGCATTAAAATAAATATAAATTGCTTTAACTAGGAACTATGGCTCTTGGGAATATTTAAATACTTCTAACTTCCTGAATTAGCTAATTGTGCTGCTATGCTAGTGCTAGCCTAAATGTAATTTAAGTTAGTTTCTAAGTCCTCCTTCATAACAGTGCCACAGATAACTTATCCTTTTATTTATTGTATCATCTGTGCATATGAAAACCATCCATTCTCTTCCGCTTATCCGGAGTCGGGTCGCGGGGGCAGCAGCCTAAGCAAGGAAGCCCAGACTTCCCTCTCCCCAGCCACTTGGGCCAGCTCTTCCGGGAGGATCCCAAGGCGTTCCCTGGCCAGCTGAGAGACATAGTTCCTCCAGCGTGTCCTGGGTCTTCCTTTAGGTCTCCTCCCAGTTGGACATACCCAGAAAACCGTACCAGGGAGGCATCAAGAAGGCATCCTAACCAGATGCCCGAGCCACCTCAACTGGCTCCTCTCGATGTGAAGGAGCAGCAGGTCTACTCCGAGCCCCTCCCATATGACTGAGCTTCTCACCCTATCTCTAAGGGAGAGTCCAGCCACCCTGCGGAGAAAACTCATTTTGGCCGCTTGTATCCGCAATCTCATTCTTTTGGTCACTACCCAAAGCTCGTGACCATAGATGAGGGTAGGAACGTAGATCGACCAGTAAATCGAGAGCTTCACCTTCCGGCTCAGCTCTCTCTTCACCACGACAGACCGGTACAACGCCCGCATCACTGCAGACGCAGCACCATTCTGCCTATAAAAAATATCCATTCTTTAACTTTTAGCCAATAACACTAGAAGAGCCACCATACCATCACTACTAGAACAGCCGTGAGTAGTCATTTTGACCGCTGCATTTACAGGTCAATAAATTCACCTTGTACATTTACAATGACTGCTGCTAGTCCATCACAGAGCCACACATAGAGACAAGCAAGACAACTAAACCACTCACTCACACATAGGGATTAGTTTAGAGTCTAATTAACCTGAAAAACCCACAAATGCATAGGGAGAACATGCTAACTTTACACAGTGCTACCAGCTGCTCCACCATGCAGCCACCAAATAAAAACAAAACTAAAAAACAAAACTCTATGTTGTTATGTAATGCTTCATTGAAGTTACTTTTGAGTTAGGTTGATGTAATCACCAGTCACCACAAGAGGGCAACAAAGTTGCATGATTCCCAAACTTTCAATGCTTATGGATGTTTGTACAGTCAAAACCTGCACAAGAATCTACAAAAGGGTTTAAGGATTTTTGATCCAGATCTGCAGGTCGGGTTGAGATTGGAATCTCTTATACATTTGTCTAGATTTAAACAAAACTGAAACAGGTTTTAATCACCAACTGTTAAGTTTAAATGCATGGAAGTAAGAACAGTTACTGAAGAATCAAGACATGTTGGCTCCGATTTATTCATCTAACAAGCAGGAGCCTCAGGAGCCAAACACAGCCACACCAGCCTGGCTCCTCCTCATGACGGTCACCAGCTTGGTGCTGGCTTTATCCAGACCTGTCAGATGAGACGAGCACAGAGCAGACACCTACTGGCACCCGTAGCAGGGATGGTGCTCAAAAAGTGGCGCCAATCAGGCCCCAATCAGGCCCCTGATTATCAGCACCTGGGGTACCAGAAGCTCAAAAAACAAGAGTGAACAGCAGAATGAGCTGTGTAACACGCACCAACCTTCAGAAACAAAGGAACTCATGCATTTTTTCAAATATTTCACTGAAAAAGATCTTAAAAGGTTTTAAAATAATCCTAAAATACAGCTGAATTACAGAGAAGTGTGTGAGTATTGAATAATAACAAAATGATGTAACCTTTTAACTAAATATCACTGCTAAGAATAAAACCACCTTAAAAGTTGTTTATTTATATTTTTGTAGGGCAGTCAACAATAAAAAAAAAAAAAGATTCCCTTTTCCAGCGTTTTTTATCTCTGGAAGCAGAGCGGAGCAGTAATTTGTTCCCGCTGTGAAGAGCACAGCAACAGCGGGAACATCTGTGCCTCTCCCAGACTTGAGCCGGATGAAACCTTTGTGATTCTCCAGCGGGATCCGCGCGGCTCTCTCTGGGAAATCAGCTGGAATGTGTTGTACAGTCAAAACACCAATTATGATCCGCAGTGGTTGTGAGTGGTTCGCTGAGGCGCGCAATTATTCACTCGGCGGGCTGCATCTAATCTTTGGTTTTAAGCTAATGAACTGTCTGTTTTCATGCCAGGTTTGAGGCTCTGACTGAACGAGTCAAAGACAAGTCACATGTTGCTGTCTGGTGGAGTCCAGCGATGGCTTCCACCTCTGAGATTTCCCTTTTCTCCTCCTTTACCTCTGAGTTCCTGTGTCTAATTGTCCCGCTCCTCTTTTCCTTTGCTCCTGCTCCGCTCCCTTCAGCTGCTCTGATGCACGGCTGCTTTATCAGACCAGTTAAACGCTGTGCCTGCAGTGCTGTTTAGTTCCCTGTGAACAATGCTGATGCTCTCCTCGGAGGACGCAGATAGGAAGCCTCCTGCCCGTTTTACACGTTCCACGGCAGAAGTGATGAACACACCACAGATCCTCCGTCGTCATTATTACATTTAAATTATTTGCTATCCAAACTTTTACAAACAACTGCACTGATCTTATCGCAGTTTTTGTTAATGAACCATTTATAATCACGTCTAACGAGCTCTTTTATGGAGTCGGTGTGTGGCGTATCGACTTTATGTTGTTTGTCTCGGCAAGCCCGAGGAAACTAATCAATAGTCTGTGATACAAAGGCTATAAGATGAGCTTCCAGAACAGCTTTCTTTGTTTTCTACAAGGCAAGCAGGAAGCTGGGACAGGATGATAGTCTCTCTAAAACACGGATTCTCACAAAGGCTGCTGTGTCCAATTAGTTAGTGAATAAAAGACAGCTGATGCTGGTAACTCCAGGATAGATGTGTAAAGGAGTCAATGTTGTTGAACCGTAAGAAGACCTCTCACCATCTACCCTAACCAGCTACTTTATTAGGTAACCCTTGGTAGAACCATAAGTAGAGGCTAGGTAGATCCACCAAGGTGTTGGAAACATCCCTCAGAGGTTCTGGTCCATTTTACCGTGATGGCATCACACAGGTACATCCATGAGAACTTCCTGTTCTACCACATCCCAAAGGTTCTGGACTGAGATCAGGAGACTGTGGAGGTCATTGGAGTCCAGTGAACTCATCATGTTCTAGAAACCAGTTAGAGATGATCTAAGCTTTATGACATGGTGCATCATCCTGCTGGACGTAGCCATCAGAAGATGGGTCCATGTGGTCATAAAGAGATGGTCAACAACAGGTAGGCTGTGGTGTTTAAACCAGGCTCAGGTGGTACTAAGGGGTCCAAAGTGGACCAGGAAATCTCCCTCACACCATTACAACACCAGCAGCAGCCTGAAGCATTGATAGAAGGCAGGATGGTTCCATGCTTTCATGGTGACACCAAATTCTGACTCGACCATCTGAATGTTGCAGTTGAAATCCAGACTCATCAGACCAGGAACAGTTTTCCGGTCTCTTCTGGTCCAGGTCTGGTGATCCTGTGTGAATTCTAGCCTCAGGTTCCTGTTCTTAGCTAACAGGAGAAACTTGGTGTGGTGCTCTACTGCTGGAGTCCATCTGCGTCAAGGTTCATCATGTTCTGGTTCAGAGATGCTCTTCTGTGGACCTTGGCTTGGCCTCTGACCTCAACAACTGCTCCTCACTGAATTTCTTCTCTTCTTTGGACCATTCTCTGCTAATCATGTGGGTGAGAATTCCAGTAGATCAACAGGTTCTAACCTTTAAACCTTATTTTTCCTTTCTTCTGATTCTCCGTTCCAACTTCAACAAGTCGTCTTTACCACATCTAGATGCCTAAATCCACTAGGTCTCTGCCGTCTGATTGGTTGATAAGCTAGCCTTTATTCCAGACTCAGTTCCATCTCACAGGAAGTAGAGAGACTTTGTACAGACAACAGAAAATAAGCACAATACAACATGCCAAAATATAAGGGACAGAAAATTCATGAGAACAAAAACAAGAGACAATAACAGTAATGTTGTGGGAAAAAATTAAAAATAAATAAAAATATGTATCAATTAGTGTAACTCACTGTAATCTAAAAAGACTGTTGTACCAGAGTTTGCACATCTTTGACTGGTAGCATATTGCACTAAAACACTTGAACAGATGTAACTCCAAAAGTGGCCAGTAGGTGTCTGACCTAATGAGCGTCCTAACTGGTTGACACATAAAATAAAAATATTGAGTGTGAATCATTTTTGTGTTGACGCTATATATCTGAAAGTGTCTAAGGGTCGTTTTGGCAAAAACTATAAGAGCAGATATTGAATCTGCTCTCACAGGCAGCAATATTCTGAATGAAATATATTTATACACTATTATGCTAAAACATTAGATTTTCATTCACAATCATTTACACAAACAGATGCAAATGAACACATTAAATGGTACAAATGTAACACGTCCTGCATGTGTCTGTAAAATACCACATGGACATGGACATGCCCACTGAACATTCCCAGCTGGAGGTCTGTGATGTGCTCTCTACCCTAAACACACACTCAGAGGCATGAGAGCTCACAACGGAGGACACACACCCATTCACTTTTCATGTCAACGTTTTATAAAGCATGTCTCTGCTTTCTTCAATCTTACTGTTAAGGCAGACATCTGTTGGTGCACACGCCCACTCGCACCAGTCTGACTCCTCCACCTATCCTTGAAGACTTTCATGAGGTGCTAAATCACCGCGCTCACTGAGTGGTAAGGGTAAATAGAGAGGACAGCCAGTACTTCAACTCAAAGGTCCAAACATCAAAGCCTCTGTTTCGTTTTATCTCAGTGAATTTATTTTACACGACAGACAAGTTTTTAGTCCTCACAAACTCCCTCAAACCTTTCATTATGAGTGTGGACGATGTTGTAAACGTGTCCTCCGCAGGAGGAACCGCTGCAAGGGTGAGGACGGTAAAGAGAGAGAGGGACTGAGTGGGTGGGTTGATGGATGTGTGAGAGGTGTAGGGGATGAGTGCAGAAGTGAAAACACAAAGAAAGTGAGAAGGAACAAAAGAAAGAACTTAAAGGCTGAGCAGAGCAAGTAAGTTGACCAGAAAACTAATCCCACTTCTTTGTTCTTTCCACAGCTCGTCACCCGACTGGATGAACACCTCGACACAGACGCGAGCTTGAACACTGAATATTGATAGAGCGATACCCACTGGCACACTAAGTAGCAGTGATTGGGTGGGCACAGGAGGCGGGAAACCCGCCATGGATATGAGTGATCCAATTTCAAGCTCTGAATCAGAAACATTTAAAGTCTATGTTCCATCAGGCGGGAGATGTGGCTGAACACCAACCAGCAGCTCGGGACTGCCTGGCTCAGCAAACACCTTGGGATCTCGTTTCCAATGGCTTACTGGCAGGAAATGGGAGGTTCAGACCTCAAACCACAACTAGGGACTGTTTGCAGCTAGCAAGACTTTACGTCAGCATACTACAAAGGACCAGACGATTATCTAGTTCTCTCTTTGGCTCTACTCCCATTCTCCTGTCTTTCATTTTCCTCCTTCCCTTTGGTGTCCTCCTCAAATCAAGATTATCCTCTATGCTGAGCATGTCTCTTCCCATATTGTCTCCATGTATCTAGTAATGGGGAGGGTGAACTGAAACAGTGTCCATCGTCTTTAAGTTGTCAAGTGTGTCCATCTCTCAGTGGAATGGGGGGCCCAGCAAGGGCTCTGCTTGGTGGGTTTGGCACCACCACCTCCTCCCTGGAGGTTGGAGGTCGGATAGGTTTGCCAAGCCACAGCCCCCTGGACCTTAACCAAACCCAGCCATGGGCAACAGGAGGCAGCAGTGGAGGTGGAGGTGTAGCAGCCATGAGCTTAGGGTTTGACAATTCCACCACGCAGGAGTCCGTCACCAGGACTGTGATCAAAGAGAAAAACTGGCCGGCGCTGCTTATTCTTGTGATCATCGCGTTAACAATTGGTGGGAACATTCTGGTGATTCTGGCGGTGTCACTGGAAAAGAAGCTTCAAAACGCCACCAACTTCTTCCTGAGGTCACTGGCTGTAGCAGACATGCTTGTAGGCATCCTGGTGATGCCCATCTCCCTCATCAACATCCTCTACGGTGAGTCTGGCTTGCACGAATAAAAAAACCACACCTTTAAGATCTTCTCTTGATATGCAACAGTCATGTTGAGAAACATATTACCATGTAAGGATGTTTTATCTTTAGTTATGTATTGTTTAATAGCAGTATGAATACTCCATTGGGCTTGAACAACACAATGTGAGAAAACCATTTATCTACTACGATGTTTGAAACACCTACCCGCTACTCCAGCTACTTTTAGACTCCATCAATGCTGCATTCCAGTTACCTGATGTGGGAATTGTGTCAGACCTGTTCCAGTTACAGGCTGTTGTTTAGGATTAGGTTGTTGTCCTCATTGACCAGACTAACAGTTAGCAACACAAATGTGTTTCTAATCCTCGTGTATTCAACGAATGTGAGGACGTGCTTGCTAATCATAATGAGCAGTGCTGTGTGTGTGACTGAATCCCAGTTCTTGTTGGAGGAAGCCATATTGGATTTTGAGGTCAAGGCTATGCAGGAACTCTGAGTCTGAGTAGATATTTTGACTGAATTAATGGTGATTTTTCCAATTTGTGATTTAATTATACCTGCAGAAGACATGGAATACACCATTAGGCCCAGTTCACACGGCAAGATAATCACATCACTCCCCTTCCGGCAGTCTTAAGGATGTGTCCAGTTACCGTAATGACTCGAAAGTTCATTTTATCAGATATTCTAACCGTGTGTGGTGTGTTACCAGTGCTCTGGTCTACTCTGAAGAACATCAGTACTGCTTGGATCATAAATTTTGCATCATAAAGGTTGGGGTTTTCAATCGTGTTGGATTGTTTAGGTCCAATTTTTGTGGACAAACAAGCGTTCTGCCTCTTGAATGTGACGTGATTTTATTTTTTCATCACCTGTGTGGTCTCCCATATTGTAAAAATCATCTGACTCTTTAAAAATCCTGAACGTGAACCAGGCCTTAAGCTTGGTTTAGGCTTGATGCATCAGTGAGGTCCGCACAGTTCCACGTGGCCAAATTATGTCATTTTTGCAACCACACCCCAAAGTTTCTGCACCGCGCACCTAGGAAATTTTCTAACTACACGGACATTCCCGCGTGGAAAAACATGGCGGACTTGCTGTTGTGTGTTGTATGCATGCTGTAGAGCCGTATGCCGCCCCCTACAGTCTGGGAGAATATTGGCTCACAGCGGGGATAAGCCGCAGACGGTAGAAACGCTGCAAAAGTTGTCTTGGCCTGATTCCGCGCGTCTCATTTCCGTGCTTAATGTACATGCGTCAAGCATAACCGAAGCGTTACTTTAAGACTATTAAGCACTTCATCACACGCAAACAAACATGAATGAATGGGAAACTGTCAAAATGTAAAACGGACCATTCTGTAAATCACATAATAAGACCCAAGAGCACCAAACCAAGAGTGACCCCTGCTTTCCACCGCAAGTGAAAGCATCGCCAAAAGGCCACGAAACTTACTACGTGACAATTAGCCGTTGTTATAGTAGACCGGGTCTTTTCCACTGGCAGCTATGTGTAACGTTCTGGACGCGTCCCAGAAGCGACGGGACGCTATCATTACATCTCGAGTATGTGCTACACTTCTGAAACACGTCAAACGCCACAGTTTAGATCGGGACAGACAGGAAGTCAAACACGAAGGCAGTGTGAAACATCCGGAAAGTTTCAAAATAAAAGACAGGTGCAGTAGGTCATTTCCTGTGAAACCCCCCGTAGCCGATGTAAACAAAACTGAAAATAAACCACAGACCTTTTTGACAGACCTTGTGTGTGGACATCTAAAATCACGCATGGTGTTGCAATTCTCCCGTGATTTTGTGACCTCACGGGATCAGCTGTGTGGAACGCTTTCGCTCCCGTTTCACATCAGAATCGCTGCCGGTTGGGAATGAGCTCGCGAGTAAAACGGCGCTATTACGTTGGCGTCCTGTGGAAAGCCGGGGGTATTCCTGGTCTGATTATCTTTGATTATAGCTGGAAAAACCAACCAGTGGTGATTAATATGAATACATGTTTTACTGGCAGATAGAGACATGGAATGGCTCCCTAGAGTCTGTTCAAGAAAAAAGTTGAATCTGTATTTGTTACAAAGGCAGAGCAATGACACAGATCCAGCTGGAAACCAATGACAGCCGGGTTAAAATGAAAAGAATTGTGCATTATAAATAATGATGAAATGATCCTTTGAATATAAAAACTCTAACTAAATAGAATCTAGAAGGTCATTAAAGTACAAAAAACACATATATGCATGATTTAATTAAATATGAACCCTCTAGTTAGTACATTAAGAGAACAGATGACCTGAACAGTGAGTAAAGATTGATTTTTTTTGTCATTCTCCTTTAATCAGACACATTTATGCCCAGTAATCTGAGCCAATATTTAAACAGCCCTTTCAGCCGATTCCTACCACTGATGTGGAGCACACACCCACTCACCAGCTGCTGCCAGCACACTGTGACAAGTGAGCTGTGATGATCATTTCAAAGTATTTTTTCAGTGTGATCATTTAAATGATTATTGCTTCAGCCAGACGCGGTACGCTGGTATTTTACAAGTGATTTGAGTTTCAGAGGATGTCAGCTCGGTAATTGGAGCATCATCCCAGCCATCCGTTGCTGTTCTTGCTTACTGTCTCAGGATTCTGCACGAACGCCCTCATTAGTGTTATGGGATGGTGGATTTGTATCCAGAAGGGAGTGGATGTATTTTGTTTTTTTTTATAAGGTTTGCATTGAAGCCGTCTACCCAGTGAATCTCAGCCAGGTCTCTATCTTAACACCTCAAAGGAGTGTGCCAGTAAATGTCACCATCACAGAGGCCATCACAAAGCTGATAATGTGTGAGAAAAGCTTTTTTCAGGTTGGTTCACAAACAGATGTCAACCTTTTGCAGTTTTTGGTGCAGATTGTAATCATTGCTATTCCTGACAGTCCTGACATCTATGAGCTCGCTGTTAGATGAGGCAGTCAGTGGATTTGGCTGGTGTCATTTCTAAGCATCATCAGCTTTATTTATACATATACGACCTTCACAGAAGCCCAGAGTACTGAACTCAACAAACAAAAACAAGATCAAACAAAAACTAAAACTTTTAAAAGCTACTTTGTGGTATGGCTAATGGAAAAAATGGCTTCAGATGACTTAAATGTCTGGAGTGATGGACCTTGCTTTACAGCTAGCCCATTTCGCAGTCTTGGGGCCATCGCCGAAAAGGCTCGATCCCCTCTAAATCTATATGTGGAGCATTTACGGGTTACGACCCAGGTGTCTAGGGGGCCTGGGGCAACATGGAGGACGTGTGACCCAGTTGATAAAAGTTAAAGCAAACAAAACAAAGCAAAAACAAATGGGTCTTAGCCCTGCAAAAACCAAACTTAAACAAGGGAGCTCTAAAAGTACATTACTGAAAAAACTACAAGTTATTCTTATCACAACACACTCTCACACACACACGCCGACAAATATCAGAGTCCGAATGGGAGACAACAGGACAGAGAAAAGGCAGATCTGAGCTGTTGCTCCATTGGTGATGTGATCCAGCAGGTCCTTTATGCAATCAGCTGCTGATGGCACTCTGCACAGCTGGTGCAGGGCAGAGCCAGGTTGACGGGTGCATTCTGCAGGTATGGGGCTCTGGACAGCTCCTCAGGTGCAGCCTCACAGGTATTCACAAGAAAAAGAGGAGCACAAAATAAAAAACAACACAAACAACTCCAGCCGTGACACAACCAGTGACTCCTGCTCCTACCCTGCAGGGCCTTAAACACATTAATACTTAAAAGCAGGGCTCTCCAACCCTCTATCCTGCATGTTTTAGTTATGTTCCTGCTCCAAAAACACCTGATTTAGTGGTTGAATTACCTGGATAGGGTTTCCCGAGGACCAGGGTTTAAACCTGGCCCTATAATACACTGGGAGCCAGGACAGCATTACCAATGCAGGGTTAATGTGATGAACCTTTGAGATGTGGTGGAACTGGAGATTCCCATCATGGATGTACCTGTGTGATGCTGTCATGTGGACCAGAACCTCTGAGGAAGGTCTCCAACAGCTTGTTGGATCTGTGGCATGAATGATTAAAGCAGTTCTGATGGCAAAAAGGGACTTTAACCTTCTACTAGCAAGGTGTTCTGAAACAGTAATCAGTGAGTATCAAATACAAACTTGTCAGAGGATGTTATGCTAATTGCTAATAAAAGTGCAGATCTGTGTTGTTCGGTATAATCGTCCAATACAAGGACTGATTGTCAAAATGACAAATGACACCTTAAACCAAGGGTCCCCAATCCTGGTCCTGGAGGG
>SSNS01000052.1:2431457-2472929 GCA_006937985.1 Aphyosemion australe
GTCTCTGGCAGGTTCTTGGTGTAAATCGACACTTTTTAATATTTTTATGTTCATTTATTACCAATATGTCTATTTTATCCATCCATCCATCCATTTTCTCCCGCTTATCCGGAGTCGGGTCTATGTCTAAAATAGACATACCAATATGTCTATTTTAGTGCAATAAAAATAAAAAAGTTCACCATAAAATAATGTTTGTAATTTTCAAAAAGATAAAGAATCCCATGGAAACTTTTAAAGTAGCTGTCTGGAGTATTTCTTTTATCCGATGGCACCATCTAGTGGCTGACAAGCGTATCACACCAAGAGTCGTTCGATTCGGTTATTTAGGATGGCGACTGCACGTTTCTTGTTTATGAATGTGCTTCTGTAGCCGACAAACAGAGCTAAAACACGTTGTTTTACAAGTATTATTCTCATGTCATGTTGTGTTTTCATATATTAGACTTACTTGTCTGTTAAAAGTTCATCAACTCTGCTTCAGCCGAGGTACTTCCTTAACTCCGAAGCATGTAAGCAGATGTCTAACGCTATTGGTTAGTTCATATTGCACGGAGCTCTACAAGGCAGGGGGCGGGCTTAGCAAAAAAAAAAAAACGTATCGCTTACATTATATCACACTACATGATAAGACAATCACTTTTATGGATTTCTGAAAAATCATACATAATTCCTGAAAGTGGAAAACTCCGGACAGCCGCTTTAACTTGGCGATTTTAACCCTGGTCTTAAAATTTTTCCAACACCTCTGATTTGAGATCAAATCAAACAAAATCTTCTCTGCTATGATCGTTAAAAGTAAAATGCCAGCTGTTGTTTTTGTCCTGCAGACTACAATTAGCCTGCTACCCATTTACTTATTTGCAACAGGGACTGATTTCCATGTAACGGTTTAGAGAATAAATTTGTGAGGATGAAAGCTACTATTACACCAGAATTATTCATTTTAAAAAATGACATCAAGGCCGTTGAAAAACCCAGTAGAGCTGCTGGCACTAATTGAAGTTCATAAGAGTCCTCTTGGCACGTTTTCAACACATCTCTTACAACGGCATCATAATTTATCCAGCTGTGATGAATTTCTTCTCTCTGACGCTGGAACAAAGTTTTCACACCGCCTTAACCCAGCCTGACATGACAGTAATGCTACCGCCACCCCAGTGCTCATACATTATACTGATGGCCAGTTCAGTCTGGTCAATAAACATGCTGGGTTCTTAGGGGGGAGCAGTCAATTCCTCTTTATCCTTAAGCAGAATCCATCCATAGAAAGCTCATGATTCGATCTTATTGGCCATCACAGGAGACACCCTGTAATTTGCTGAAGCTTTTATCAGATTGTGTGCGTTAGCTTTGTCTGTCAGATGCACTGAAGGCTGACCATCCTCGAAAGCATCACATCACAGTATGACAGCTCTGATGACTATTATTGAAGTGACAGCAGTGCTTTTCCACAATCTTCATAGCTGAAGTGTCATATTTCCATCTGTGCTCAAATTGTTTGCACAGCTTGACTCATTTTTAAAAGACAATATTTATTTACATCCCACTCCCCGTTGCTGCTCTAAAGAGAGACTTTAGATCCTTTCAAGTGGGGTTTCTAGTGAGGGCTGTAGCTCTAACTGAGTCTGTTGTTGACGTTTTTATGGTTTCTGCAGTGAACAACATGCAAAAGCTAATTAAGCCAGGGGTCCCAAACCACTTGGCCACAGACCAGTACCAATGGATCATTGATAAGGCCACACAGAAAGAGTAAAGTGCCAACAACGCCAGCCCGGGTCAGAAAACCCTCTCTGAGAAGTGTTTTCTGTCTTTTCTGATCATTATGCATGAATGTAAATGCTCTTAGTGAAAATTGGTCTGTTAGTGTTTTATTTTCCAGAAAATCCGAGGCACTCGCCATCCAGCTGAGTAACACCTTGTGTGTGTTTGAGGGTTTGTTTCCTGCAGTGCCTCCAAATTTCTCTGACCTCCAATCTAAAAACTTACGCAAGCCTCCCACTCACACACAAACACACAAACACGTCATGATTCATTCCACATGCATCACAAACACTCTTTGTCCCACAAATCACAGATGAAAGTAAGCAGCATGCTGAAGATGACATGTGTTTGGCTTCAGGTGTCGTTTCCTGTGAAGAAAGGTGTGTTTGCCCCAAAAACAGCAGCTGTGGAAAGAAACGGGGACACAGATTACTCAGTTTATGTGCTGCACTACGAAAGCTGACATAAGGTGCACATAAAACACCATCTTTGATGAGCGTTACTTAAACTTTCCACAATGTTTAAACTCAGGGAAGCGTTTAATGGGAGATGTTTGCCATTCTGAAGTGTTTTTGTGTTACCTTACTGTTCTAGGTATCTTCCTGAACAGCCTCTGTTCAGATAAATAGTGTCCAGACAGGCTGCCTTTATTTCATAACTGTTTATTTGATCATTCATCTGATAAACTTTTACAACGTCATCAGTTTTCATGGAATTCTCTGGTTATAGCATAAAAATGTAGAATCATGGGCAGTGTCTGGTAGGAATTTATGATTTTTGCTCAAATAAGCATGTAAGGCAAACAATAAATAAAACGCTGAGTAAAGGCCTATAGAATAAAGTTGTATAGAAATTCCAGATAGTTTTTAAGATGACAGCACTAGCTGTTAGCTGTTCTGATGCTACATGGATCCATGTAATGTCAATGGTTAAAGTAGAAGAGTTGTTCAACATCTCCTAGTTTGAACACACCCAGCTGTCTGTATTAGAGGTCGGCCGATATGTACAGCTGATTTTCATGGCGGATATCTAGATGTTTTCCCACCTTACTTTCATGCTAAAATGTCACTAATGACATCAGTTGATGCACAAAACCTCTGAAGCTGAATGAGTTTTTGAACTCTGAATTTAACTGTTGAATCTTACCTTTGTTCACTGTTCAGTGTTAACGTCAGACACATAAATAACGTTAATTTAGAGTATTTAGTATGCAGATGTTATTAGTGAATGTAGAAATATGTTAAAATGAATTCTGCAGCATATATATTTATGGTGGTGTCGGATCAATTAGAAAAATGCATTTCTACCTTCAAATGGAGCCAACATAAACATGTATTTCTGCTTTGTTGAAACAGCCCCAATCTGGTAAACATGCAACGATCTATAAGCCTTCACATCATCATTATTTTAACATTGCACAGTTATTTTGGCAGAAAAACTAGAAAATCCCTAGCTGGCTTGACCCCTATAGATGAAATGATAGAGATTAGAACTGTTCCAAGAATGTAGCATCGCCTTTTTTGTAAAAAAAAAAAACTTATAAAAATAAATAAATAAATTGATAGTGTATTAATCTCCTTAAAGAAATGATTTCTCTGAGTTTCACCCATCCCTGAGNCCGCTATCCAGCAGGTTTTGTGGTTTCTCGGCTCAAACACACTTGATTCAGTGGTTGAATCACCTGTGCAGCAGCTCCTCAAGCTCTGCTGAAGCCTGCTAATCACTTGCTAATTGAAATCAGGTGTGTTGAAGCAGAGTTACAACTAAAACCTGCTGGATACCGGCCCTTGAGGACCAGGATTGGGGACCCCTGCCTTAAACCTTGAAATTAAATGTGCAAGCACATTAAACCTGCCTTTAGTGGGTGCTTTTGAACTGCAGCGGACACTTTGAGCTAATTCATCCTAAAATAGACCTAAAAAACGTAGAAGTTACATTTCCTGTGCAGTAGTTGTTACCTGTAGCCACGATCTACAACAAAGCAGATTGATTTGTTGTGTGGATCTCAAAGATTTCAGCACTCTATCTACCTCTGCTTTGAAGATTAGACCAAAGACCTGCAGCTTCCACTAAATTTATAGAAATTGATGGCGAATGTCAGGTTTGACAGTGACATGGCCACGCCAGAGCGTTTCACAATGGCAGCCTTGCCCTGATGGTGCGAGAGTGAAAGCAAACACGTCCTTCGCTCTAAACCTGCACAGCCCTGCAGATTTAAATCTATCGCTCTGCTTCCTTTCTCTTTGCCCTGCTGCTCTTTTGTATACAAAGCACAACTTTTCCCAACTTCAGTATTCAGCCATCACCCTGCAGGCGTCAGGCGTCCCTCGGGAATACCAAGCAGGACGGGGAGGGGTGATTGCTGCTTAATGGGCCGCGCTTGGTCAACGGACACACTTGCTCACTGGCCTCGTATCTGTTTGTCAGTTCAAGCTGCAGCTACTGATTGCTCACTGTGGTAATCAGTGTTTCACACACACACACACTCACACACTCGTGCACGTTTGTCTTTCTGTTTCACAGATGCCGAAACACGGCGAGACAGATAGGCAGCGTTGCTCTCAGTCATTTACAAGCACATCACAAAAGAGCTCCACTCCTCGCTAAGACAACAGGCGCTCACACACACTTGCGTGGAGTTTGGATCTATACGTGGAGTGTTATCCATCAGAGCGCTCGTTGACTGCATTGATCGGCAAGGCAGCCTGAAAGATAGACCTCGACGCACGCATAAATACAAACAGCCACGTCTCTGAATGCTCCGACGCCGTTAAACTTGACAATGAATCATTCTAACGGAGGTAGTAATGGTAATGATTAGAACAGGCCCAAATAAAACGCCACAGAGATGGAAATTTGCACTTTTCCTTAACATTTTTATCTGTTTGCTTGACACAAATGCATAAACTCCACATACACAGCTGGGCATGAATACTGTTTCATTCTGCATCCTGGAACAGCCTTGAGCAGATACGACTGATGGAGTCGGCGCTATTATAATAAACAACACACACACACACACACATGACTCAGATAAATGCTGAATCAGTTGATCCTGATCAAGTCGTTTCTTGTTGATGAATCTCTTGAGGAATGTGATTTTCTCTTCACCACGGCAAAACAAACCTTAGTTCGTCTTCGGTTTGATATGAAAGAATGTTTGTATGCAGCATGCATGACGGGGACAAGGTGTGCCGAGGAGAAAATCCTGCAGATTTCAGGAGCATTCATTTGATCAACTGCTTCACATTGAGAGTTCATTTTTCGTGAAATTATCCAATCTGTTAACGTGTTGTGAAGGTTACTCACCAAACGTCTGGTCGCTTTTCTTCAAAATGCGTGTTTCATATATTCTGTTAAAATACTAGTTCTGCCATTTATTGTTTCAGACTGGCTCCCACGAGTAATAGAAATCAGTTACAGTAAAACACATGCTCACGAAATGAAAACAGAAGTGGTTTGTTGAGTCAAACTGAAAAATTGGATACTGATTTAATAGCCGGTAGCATTTCATGTTTGTAACACATGATTAGGGTAAACATGTGTGTATTTTGATAAATTCTTTTTAAAGTCAAACTTAGGAATGGTTGACATCGTCTTTTTTGCCATTATTCAATACACTGATATAGTCTAACTCCTAATTTTTGACACCGATATGAAAAGATATCAGCATAATATAATAAATAAATGGCCTGTATTTGATATAGCACCTTCCAGAGTCCTAGGACCCCCCAAAGCACTTTACAACACAATCAGTCATTCACCCATTCACATACGTTCACACCTTGGTTATGATGAGCTACATTGTAGCTACAGCTGCCCTGGGGCACACTGACGGAGGTGAGGCCTGCCGTACACTGGTGCCACTGGTCCCTCCGACCACCACCAGCAGGCAATGTGGGTTAAGTGTCTTGCCCAAGGACACAACAACAGCAACAAACTGAGCGGGGTACGAACCTGCGACCTTTCGATTGCGGGTCGGGCACTCAACTCCTCTGCCACCATCGTCCCCCCCTCATTAAAAAAAGAAAACATCATTTTAAGAGGCTAACATCACTTCTCTTATCACGGATGCTTAAACTTTAAACATTATCTGTGCAAACTACTTCCATTTAAGTTAGGCCAATTGTGCCAAACAAACAAAACCATCTAATAAACTACGCAGCGGATCTGTGATGTTTTGACATTTTGAGTGAGAAGAGAAGTAGCTGAAGAGTTTAATGTATAATATGTGCATGGTATGTAAAGGGTTTGGCATTAAAAGAGTAAAAAATGATACAAAAAATTTCCGATTTTACATTTTGATGCCAATATCGGCCGATAATATTGGTAGGTCTATAATATCGGACTTCCCTTGGCAGAACAAGGGCAAAACAAAATGTCAGCTATTGACGCGCATAAAAAAAGTGCACCTCCATTATTACAACCCTTTCACGCTCTGTAGAGCATCTTTCCTATTTCAGTATCATAATTTAACGCACATTTTAATCACGACGAAACAGCAAAAACTCTGACACCTGTTGACATAAACTCTTTAAAATGTGAACTCTGGGTGTTTTATGAAAAAATGTCTAATTTAAAAACTTTGTTCTTTTCGAGACAACGCCTGTTGGTGGTCAGATTATATTCCAAAAGTCATTCATCCAACACAACTAAATCACACTAGTGCGCCCCCCGCAGGTCTCACTTGATACGTAAACTACAACAGTGCTTCTCGTCTGTTTTAACGTTAAAATGTTGAACCTAATCAACAGTTGTGTTAAATAAATTGATAGATAATTGGTTATTGAGGAGAAAATGAATAACACCACGTGATTTTTTTTAGCAACACACCTAACACGCCGGGACGTGATGATGTCATTAATGTGCAAATGATTGTGTCATCATCTGACGACGTCTAGCAACGTTCTTGGTCAACATCAGCTACATTCTGTCAGAGACCGTTGGTAACACTTAATCCACTTTAGTCTTGTCCTGCACTAGCCGTTAGCTCATTTGTCTGGTAAAATCTCTATTTCTCCACAGTGATGCTGTTCATAGCTGTACAGCAGATTCCCACTTTAAAAGATCGGAACGATCTCTATGAGTGTCAACTCTTGACTTTAACTATCTGTAAACCTTCAATTTTTGACTTTCTTTAAAAAGTTGAGGAGGGGGAAGTGTACCATGTTCAGACATTCGTGCCAAACTCACCACGAGGCCCCGCTGCCCTGCTCCAGTTTGTTCCAAGTCAGATGTCACAAAAACTACAAACGGTTAACGATAAATGTCACTTTGTGGTGTGGAGGAGGGCTTCACAGCCCAGTTAATGATCAGAGGAACGCTGCATCAAAATTAAAGGTCAATCAATGTCAACAAATCAGCTAACCTGTCAGGTGTTTTATTCACATTGATTTTATCACACCTGTTATATGTTTTCATGCATTTTAATGACTATTTGCTGTCTAATACCTCACACCTTGCTTTTGCATTTACTCCCCTTCATTTTAGCTTACATGTAATCTCCATCTGTTTCATTTGGTTTTTGTTTCTTCCCGTCCTCTTTCAGCCTTTGTTGCTCTTTAATGAGGTCTCCCAGGCTCCTTTCATGTATGTTCTGGTGACTGTTTGTCTTACATCAACAAACTGGAAATTTGATGTTTCATTCAGATAAAGACTTAATTTCCCATTTGACTTCTCAGCTGTTATCTGATATTTTCTGATGATTAAAAAAGCAGGATCTTATAGAAGGTGAAGGACATTTTTAAGATGGAATCCAGATTTTCTTTTGCCTTCTTGTCTTGTTCTGCACATCCTGGTATGAAATGGTTAGCTCTGATGTTGTGCAAAAACAGCAGACATTTCATCTTTTTCAGTCCTGATGCAAACATCATAGGATAAATGAGAACACATGAAGAACTCTTTCATTTTTAATGTGTAGTGATGATATTTTTAAAACTGAAGGGAATTTCTGAAATGTATGACCTTCAAGGTCATGGTTCTCTAAATACTAAAAACGTGCCTAAACCAACAAAACATGTGTTTTTTATGACAATAAGGATGAAACGATTTCTGGTTTAAATGGTTGTTGTTGTAAATGTTCTGGTAAATATGTTCTTTTAAAGTGTTGATGAAAAATGTCTCTGCATCTGAACACGAGGAAAGAAAGTCTATGTGATGCATCAGCTCGCTATGTTACAGCTAACACGAAGTAAGCTAACTTTTAGCTTGTTATAGTTCATGAAATGAGGCGTTTTATTACTTTTCCCACTGGACTGATCTTTAAATTTCTTTGCTGTTGTGAATGGAGGTGCAAGATTGCCAAAACTGTGCCAATTATTAGTAAAAGGGCTAAAATGTGTGGCTCTTTCATTCAGTCCAATTACCGTAAAACTGAGCCAGCCTTTAAACCTCCGGTATCCATTGTGTGGTTCGTGTGCCATTTGTGGCCTGCTTAAAACACACTTTATGAAGATAAATTTAAAATATTTCAATTTTCATTAACACGTTTTTAAAACATTTAATTTCATAGTAAATAGAAACACAAAACGCCACCAACTTTTACCAAAATACAAACTTATACTCATATTTGACCAAAAACAGAAAGCTTTACTCAAAGAGTGGCAAAGATCCTGTTCTTATTGCTGACTAGAAAACAACGGACTTAACAAAAAAAGTCCAGGAAATTTGATGCTTTGCGACAAACTAGTGAGACCCTTTTTATGTGTCTTTACATTAGAATTACCTCACATTACATTAGAATTACCTCACATTACATTAGAATTACCTCACATTACATTAGAATTACCTCACATTACATTAGAATTCATATTGCCAGAAATTGGTGAAAAAATTGCTTGGTGTAGACATTAAAGAGTTAGAAGCTCTTCCAGGGGTGCTGGCAGGGATTTTGGGCCCCATGAAAAAATTTCATATTTAACATATTATGATTCATTTTAAATCAATTTATTTAAATTCCTTGTTAGTCATGGCTCCTTAGAATTATCCTAACACCCCCATTATGGGTCCTCTGAGCTGATCACAATAATACCCCCGATTTTGTGTGGCCCTGTTAGCATTTCTCAAAAAGTGTAATTAATTTAGTCTCTGGCAGGTTCTTGGTGTAAATCGACACTTTTTAATATTTTTATGTTCATTTATTACCAATATGTCTATTTTATCCATCCATCCATCCATTTTCTCCCGCTTATCCGGAGTCGGGTCTATGTCTAAAATAGACATACCAATATGTCTATTTTAGTGCAATAAAAATAAAAAAGTTCACCATAAAATAATGTTTGTAATTTTCAAAAAGATAAAGAATCCCATGGAAACTTTTAAAGTAGCTGTCTGGAGTATTTCTTTTATCCGATGGCACCATCTAGTGGCTGACAAGCGTATCACACCAAGAGTCGTTCGATTCGGTTATTTAGGATGGCGACTGCACGTTTCTTGTTTATGAATGTGCTTCTGTAGCCGACAAACAGAGCTAAAACACGTTGTTTTACAAGTATTATTCTCATGTCATGTTGTGTTTTCATATATTAGACTTACTTGTCTGTTAAAAGTTCATCAACTCTGCTTCAGCCGAGGTACTTCCTTAACTCCGAAGCATGTAAGCAGATGTCTAACGCTATTGGTTAGTTCATATTGCACGGAGCTCTACAAGGCAGGGGGCGGGCTTAGCAAAAAAAAAAAAACGTATCGCTTACATTATATCACACTACATGATAAGACAATCACTTTTATGGATTTCTGAAAAATCATACATAATTCCTGAAAGTGGAAAACTCCGGACAGCCGCTTTAACTTGGCGATTTTAACCCCTGTCTCTTATACACNGTAACGTTCTGGACGCGTCCCAGAAGCGACGGGACGCTATCATTACATCTCGAGTATGTGCTACACTTCTGAAACACGTCAAACGCCACAGTTTAGATCGGGACAGACAGGAAGTCAAACACGAAGGCAGTGTGAAACATCCGGAAAGTTTCAAAATAAAAGACAGGTGCAGTAGGTCATTTCCTGTGAAACCCCCCGTAGCCGATGTAAACAAAACTGAAAATAAACCACAGACCTTTTTGACAGACCTTGTGTGTGGACATCTAAAATCACGCATGGTGTTGCAATTCTCCCGTGATTTTGTGACCTCACGGGATCAGCTGTGTGGAACGCTTTCGCTCCCGTTTCACATCAGAATCGCTGCCGGTTGGGAATGAGCTCGCGAGTAAAACGGCGCTATTACGTTGGCGTCCTGTGGAAAGCCGGGGGTATTCCTGGTCTGATTATCTTTGATTATAGCTGGAAAAACCAACCAGTGGTGATTAATATGAATACATGTTTTACTGGCAGATAGAGACATGGAATGGCTCCCTAGAGTCTGTTCAAGAAAAAAGTTGAATCTGTATTTGTTACAAAGGCAGAGCAATGACACAGATCCAGCTGGAAACCAATGACAGCCGGGTTAAAATGAAAAGAATTGTGCATTATAAATAATGATGAAATGATCCTTTGAATATAAAAACTCTAACTAAATAGAATCTAGAAGGTCATTAAAGTACAAAAAACACATATATGCATGATTTAATTAAATATGAACCCTCTAGTTAGTACATTAAGAGAACAGATGACCTGAACAGTGAGTAAAGATTGATTTTTTTTGTCATTCTCCTTTAATCAGACACATTTATGCCCAGTAATCTGAGCCAATATTTAAACAGCCCTTTCAGCCGATTCCTACCACTGATGTGGAGCACACACCCACTCACCAGCTGCTGCCAGCACACTGTGACAAGTGAGCTGTGATGATCATTTCAAAGTATTTTTTCAGTGTGATCATTTAAATGATTATTGCTTCAGCCAGACGCGGTACGCTGGTATTTTACAAGTGATTTGAGTTTCAGAGGATGTCAGCTCGGTAATTGGAGCATCATCCCAGCCATCCGTTGCTGTTCTTGCTTACTGTCTCAGGATTCTGCACGAACGCCCTCATTAGTGTTATGGGATGGTGGATTTGTATCCAGAAGGGAGTGGATGTATTTTGTTTTTTTTTATAAGGTTTGCATTGAAGCCGTCTACCCAGTGAATCTCAGCCAGGTCTCTATCTTAACACCTCAAAGGAGTGTGCCAGTAAATGTCACCATCACAGAGGCCATCACAAAGCTGATAATGTGTGAGAAAAGCTTTTTTCAGGTTGGTTCACAAACAGATGTCAACCTTTTGCAGTTTTTGGTGCAGATTGTAATCATTGCTATTCCTGACAGTCCTGACATCTATGAGCTCGCTGTTAGATGAGGCAGTCAGTGGATTTGGCTGGTGTCATTTCTAAGCATCATCAGCTTTATTTATACATATACGACCTTCACAGAAGCCCAGAGTACTGAACTCAACAAACAAAAACAAGATCAAACAAAAACTAAAACTTTTAAAAGCTACTTTGTGGTATGGCTAATGGAAAAAATGGCTTCAGATGACTTAAATGTCTGGAGTGATGGACCTTGCTTTACAGCTAGCCCATTTCGCAGTCTTGGGGCCATCGCCGAAAAGGCTCGATCCCCTCTAAATCTATATGTGGAGCATTTACGGGTTACGACCCAGGTGTCTAGGGGGCCTGGGGCAACATGGAGGACGTGTGACCCAGTTGATAAAAGTTAAAGCAAACAAAACAAAGCAAAAACAAATGGGTCTTAGCCCTGCAAAAACCAAACTTAAACAAGGGAGCTCTAAAAGTACATTACTGAAAAAACTACAAGTTATTCTTATCACAACACACTCTCACACACACACGCCGACAAATATCAGAGTCCGAATGGGAGACAACAGGACAGAGAAAAGGCAGATCTGAGCTGTTGCTCCATTGGTGATGTGATCCAGCAGGTCCTTTATGCAATCAGCTGCTGATGGCACTCTGCACAGCTGGTGCAGGGCAGAGCCAGGTTGACGGGTGCATTCTGCAGGTATGGGGCTCTGGACAGCTCCTCAGGTGCAGCCTCACAGGTATTCACAAGAAAAAGAGGAGCACAAAATAAAAAACAACACAAACAACTCCAGCCGTGACACAACCAGTGACTCCTGCTCCTACCCTGCAGGGCCTTAAACACATTAATACTTAAAAGCAGGGCTCTCCAACCCTCTATCCTGCATGTTTTAGTTATGTTCCTGCTCCAAAAACACCTGATTTAGTGGTTGAATTACCTGGATAGGGTTTCCCGAGGACCAGGGTTTAAACCTGGCCCTATAATACACTGGGAGCCAGGACAGCATTACCAATGCAGGGTTAATGTGATGAACCTTTGAGATGTGGTGGAACTGGAGATTCCCATCATGGATGTACCTGTGTGATGCTGTCATGTGGACCAGAACCTCTGAGGAAGGTCTCCAACAGCTTGTTGGATCTGTGGCATGAATGATTAAAGCAGTTCTGATGGCAAAAAGGGACTTTAACCTTCTACTAGCAAGGTGTTCTGAAACAGTAATCAGTGAGTATCAAATACAAACTTGTCAGAGGATGTTATGCTAATTGCTAATAAAAGTGCAGATCTGTGTTGTTCGGTATAATCGTCCAATACAAGGACTGATTGTCAAAATGACAAATGACACCTTAAACCAAGGGTCCCCAATCCTGGTCCTGGAGGGCCGCTATCCAGCAGGTTTTGTGGTTTCTCGGCTCAAACACACTTGATTCAGTGGTTGAATCACCTGTGCAGCAGCTCCTCAAGCTCTGCTGAAGCCTGCTAATCACTTGCTAATGGAAATCAGGTGTGTTGAAGCAGAGTTACAACTAAAACCTGCTGGATACCGGCCCTTGAGGACCAGGATTGGGGACCCCTGCCTTAAACCTTGAAATTAAATGTGCAAGCACATTAAACCTGCCTTTAGTGGGTGCTTTTGAACTGCAGCGGACACTTTGAGCTAATTCATCCTAAAATAGACCTAAAAAACGTAGAAGTTACATTTCCTGTGCAGTAGTTGTTACCTGTAGCCACGATCTACAACAAAGCAGATTGATTTGTTGTGTGGATCTCAAAGATTTCAGCACTCTATCTACCTCTGCTTTGAAGATTAGACCAAAGACCTGCAGCTTCCACTAAATTTATAGAAATTGATGGCGAATGTCAGGTTTGACAGTGACATGGCCACGCCAGAGCGTTTCACAATGGCAGCCTTGCCCTGATGGTGCGAGAGTGAAAGCAAACACGTCCTTCGCTCTAAACCTGCACAGCCCTGCAGATTTAAATCTATCGCTCTGCTTCCTTTCTCTTTGCCCTGCTGCTCTTTTGTATACAAAGCACAACTTTTCCCAACTTCAGTATTCAGCCATCACCCTGCAGGCGTCAGGCGTCCCTCGGGAATACCAAGCAGGACGGGGAGGGGTGATTGCTGCTTAATGGGCCGCGCTTGGTCAACGGACACACTTGCTCACTGGCCTCGTATCTGTTTGTCAGTTCAAGCTGCAGCTACTGATTGCTCACTGTGGTAATCAGTGTTTCACACACACACACACTCACACACTCGTGCACGTTTGTCTTTCTGTTTCACAGATGCCGAAACACGGCGAGACAGATAGGCAGCGTTGCTCTCAGTCATTTACAAGCACATCACAAAAGAGCTCCACTCCTCGCTAAGACAACAGGCGCTCACACACACTTGCGTGGAGTTTGGATCTATACGTGGAGTGTTATCCATCAGAGCGCTCGTTGACTGCATTGATCGGCAAGGCAGCCTGAAAGATAGACCTCGACGCACGCATAAATACAAACAGCCACGTCTCTGAATGCTCCGACGCCGTTAAACTTGACAATGAATCATTCTAACGGAGGTAGTAATGGTAATGATTAGAACAGGCCCAAATAAAACGCCACAGAGATGGAAATTTGCACTTTTCCTTAACATTTTTATCTGTTTGCTTGACACAAATGCATAAACTCCACATACACAGCTGGGCATGAATACTGTTTCATTCTGCATCCTGGAACAGCCTTGAGCAGATACGACTGATGGAGTCGGCGCTATTATAATAAACAACACACACACACACACACATGACTCAGATAAATGCTGAATCAGTTGATCCTGATCAAGTCGTTTCTTGTTGATGAATCTCTTGAGGAATGTGATTTTCTCTTCACCACGGCAAAACAAACCTTAGTTCGTCTTCGGTTTGATATGAAAGAATGTTTGTATGCAGCATGCATGACGGGGACAAGGTGTGCCGAGGAGAAAATCCTGCAGATTTCAGGAGCATTCATTTGATCAACTGCTTCACATTGAGAGTTCATTTTTCGTGAAATTATCCAATCTGTTAACGTGTTGTGAAGGTTACTCACCAAACGTCTGGTCGCTTTTCTTCAAAATGCGTGTTTCATATATTCTGTTAAAATACTAGTTCTGCCATTTATTGTTTCAGACTGGCTCCCACGAGTAATAGAAATCAGTTACAGTAAAACACATGCTCACGAAATGAAAACAGAAGTGGTTTGTTGAGTCAAACTGAAAAATTGGATACTGATTTAATAGCCGGTAGCATTTCATGTTTGTAACACATGATTAGGGTAAACATGTGTGTATTTTGATAAATTCTTTTTAAAGTCAAACTTAGGAATGGTTGACATCGTCTTTTTTGCCATTATTCAATACACTGATATAGTCTAACTCCTAATTTTTGACACCGATATGAAAAGATATCAGCATAATATAATAAATAAATGGCCTGTATTTGATATAGCACCTTCCAGAGTCCTAGGACCCCCCAAAGCACTTTACAACACAATCAGTCATTCACCCATTCACATACGTTCACACCTTGGTTATGATGAGCTACATTGTAGCTACAGCTGCCCTGGGGCACACTGACGGAGGTGAGGCCTGCCGTACACTGGTGCCACTGGTCCCTCCGACCACCACCAGCAGGCAATGTGGGTTAAGTGTCTTGCCCAAGGACACAACAACAGCAACAAACTGAGCGGGGTACGAACCTGCGACCTTTCGATTGCGGGTCGGGCACTCAACTCCTCTGCCACCATCGTCCCCCCCTCATTAAAAAAAGAAAACATCATTTTAAGAGGCTAACATCACTTCTCTTATCACGGATGCTTAAACTTTAAACATTATCTGTGCAAACTACTTCCATTTAAGTTAGGCCAATTGTGCCAAACAAACAAAACCATCTAATAAACTACGCAGCGGATCTGTGATGTTTTGACATTTTGAGTGAGAAGAGAAGTAGCTGAAGAGTTTAATGTATAATATGTGCATGGTATGTAAAGGGTTTGGCATTAAAAGAGTAAAAAATGATACAAAAAATTTCCGATTTTACATTTTGATGCCAATATCGGCCGATAATATTGGTAGGTCTATAATATCGGACTTCCCTTGGCAGAACAAGGGCAAAACAAAATGTCAGCTATTGACGCGCATAAAAAAAGTGCACCTCCATTATTACAACCCTTTCACGCTCTGTAGAGCATCTTTCCTATTTCAGTATCATAATTTAACGCACATTTTAATCACGACGAAACAGCAAAAACTCTGACACCTGTTGACATAAACTCTTTAAAATGTGAACTCTGGGTGTTTTATGAAAAAATGTCTAATTTAAAAACTTTGTTCTTTTCGAGACAACGCCTGTTGGTGGTCAGATTATATTCCAAAAGTCATTCATCCAACACAACTAAATCACACTAGTGCGCCCCCCGCAGGTCTCACTTGATACGTAAACTACAACAGTGCTTCTCGTCTGTTTTAACGTTAAAATGTTGAACCTAATCAACAGTTGTGTTAAATAAATTGATAGATAATTGGTTATTGAGGAGAAAATGAATAACACCACGTGATTTTTTTTAGCAACACACCTAACACGCCGGGACGTGATGATGTCATTAATGTGCAAATGATTGTGTCATCATCTGACGACGTCTAGCAACGTTCTTGGTCAACATCAGCTACATTCTGTCAGAGACCGTTGGTAACACTTAATCCACTTTAGTCTTGTCCTGCACTAGCCGTTAGCTCATTTGTCTGGTAAAATCTCTATTTCTCCACAGTGATGCTGTTCATAGCTGTACAGCAGATTCCCACTTTAAAAGATCGGAACGATCTCTATGAGTGTCAACTCTTGACTTTAACTATCTGTAAACCTTCAATTTTTGACTTTCTTTAAAAAGTTGAGGAGGGGGAAGTGTACCATGTTCAGACATTCGTGCCAAACTCACCACGAGGCCCCGCTGCCCTGCTCCAGTTTGTTCCAAGTCAGATGTCACAAAAACTACAAACGGTTAACGATAAATGTCACTTTGTGGTGTGGAGGAGGGCTTCACAGCCCAGTTAATGATCAGAGGAACGCTGCATCAAAATTAAAGGTCAATCAATGTCAACAAATCAGCTAACCTGTCAGGTGTTTTATTCACATTGATTTTATCACACCTGTTATATGTTTTCATGCATTTTAATGACTATTTGCTGTCTAATACCTCACACCTTGCTTTTGCATTTACTCCCCTTCATTTTAGCTTACATGTAATCTCCATCTGTTTCATTTGGTTTTTGTTTCTTCCCGTCCTCTTTCAGCCTTTGTTGCTCTTTAATGAGGTCTCCCAGGCTCCTTTCATGTATGTTCTGGTGACTGTTTGTCTTACATCAACAAACTGGAAATTTGATGTTTCATTCAGATAAAGACTTAATTTCCCATTTGACTTCTCAGCTGTTATCTGATATTTTCTGATGATTAAAAAAGCAGGATCTTATAGAAGGTGAAGGACATTTTTAAGATGGAATCCAGATTTTCTTTTGCCTTCTTGTCTTGTTCTGCACATCCTGGTATGAAATGGTTAGCTCTGATGTTGTGCAAAAACAGCAGACATTTCATCTTTTTCAGTCCTGATGCAAACATCATAGGATAAATGAGAACACATGAAGAACTCTTTCATTTTTAATGTGTAGTGATGATATTTTTAAAACTGAAGGGAATTTCTGAAATGTATGACCTTCAAGGTCATGGTTCTCTAAATACTAAAAACGTGCCTAAACCAACAAAACATGTGTTTTTTATGACAATAAGGATGAAACGATTTCTGGTTTAAATGGTTGTTGTTGTAAATGTTCTGGTAAATATGTTCTTTTAAAGTGTTGATGAAAAATGTCTCTGCATCTGAACACGAGGAAAGAAAGTCTATGTGATGCATCAGCTCGCTATGTTACAGCTAACACGAAGTAAGCTAACTTTTAGCTTGTTATAGTTCATGAAATGAGGCGTTTTATTACTTTTCCCACTGGACTGATCTTTAAATTTCTTTGCTGTTGTGAATGGAGGTGCAAGATTGCCAAAACTGTGCCAATTATTAGTAAAAGGGCTAAAATGTGTGGCTCTTTCATTCAGTCCAATTACCGTAAAACTGAGCCAGCCTTTAAACCTCCGGTATCCATTGTGTGGTTCGTGTGCCATTTGTGGCCTGCTTAAAACACACTTTATGAAGATAAATTTAAAATATTTCAATTTTCATTAACACGTTTTTAAAACATTTAATTTCATAGTAAATAGAAACACAAAACGCCACCAACTTTTACCAAAATACAAACTTATACTCATATTTGACCAAAAACAGAAAGCTTTACTCAAAGAGTGGCAAAGATCCTGTTCTTATTGCTGACTAGAAAACAACGGACTTAACAAAAAAAGTCCAGGAAATTTGATGCTTTGCGACAAACTAGTGAGACCCTTTTTATGTGTCTTTACATTAGAATTACCTCACATTACATTAGAATTACCTCACATTACATTAGAATTACCTCACATTACATTAGAATTACCTCACATTACATTAGAATTCATATTGCCAGAAATTGGTGAAAAAATTGCTTGGTGTAGACATTAAAGAGTTAGAAGCTCTTCCAGGGGTGCTGGCAGGGATTTTGGGCCCCATGAAAAAATTTCATATTTAACATATTATGATTCATTTTAAATCAATTTATTTAAATTCCTTGTTAGTCATGGCTCCTTAGAATTATCCTAACACCCCCATTATGGGTCCTCTGAGCTGATCACAATAATACCCCCGATTTTGTGTGGCCCTGTTAGCATTTCTCAAAAAGTGTAATTAATTTAGTCTCTGGCAGGTTCTTGGTGTAAATCGACACTTTTTAATATTTTTATGTTCATTTATTACCAATATGTCTATTTTATCCATCCATCCATCCATTTTCTCCCGCTTATCCGGAGTCGGGTCTATGTCTAAAATAGACATACCAATATGTCTATTTTAGTGCAATAAAAATAAAAAAGTTCACCATAAAATAATGTTTGTAATTTTCAAAAAGATAAAGAATCCCATGGAAACTTTTAAAGTAGCTGTCTGGAGTATTTCTTTTATCCGATGGCACCATCTAGTGGCTGACAAGCGTATCACACCAAGAGTCGTTCGATTCGGTTATTTAGGATGGCGACTGCACGTTTCTTGTTTATGAATGTGCTTCTGTAGCCGACAAACAGAGCTAAAACACGTTGTTTTACAAGTATTATTCTCATGTCATGTTGTGTTTTCATATATTAGACTTACTTGTCTGTTAAAAGTTCATCAACTCTGCTTCAGCCGAGGTACTTCCTTAACTCCGAAGCATGTAAGCAGATGTCTAACGCTATTGGTTAGTTCATATTGCACGGAGCTCTACAAGGCAGGGGGCGGGCTTAGCAAAAAAAAAAAAACGTATCGCTTACATTATATCACACTACATGATAAGACAATCACTTTTATGGATTTCTGAAAAATCATACATAATTCCTGAAAGTGGAAAACTCCGGACAGCCGCTTTAACTTGGCGATTTTAACCCTGGTCTTAAAATTTTTCCAACACCTCTGATTTGAGATCAAATCAAACAAAATCTTCTCTGCTATGATCGTTAAAAGTAAAATGCCAGCTGTTGTTTTTGTCCTGCAGACTACAATTAGCCTGCTACCCATTTACTTATTTGCAACAGGGACTGATTTCCATGTAACGGTTTAGAGAATAAATTTGTGAGGATGAAAGCTACTATTACACCAGAATTATTCATTTTAAAAAATGACATCAAGGCCGTTGAAAAACCCAGTAGAGCTGCTGGCACTAATTGAAGTTCATAAGAGTCCTCTTGGCACGTTTTCAACACATCTCTTACAACGGCATCATAATTTATCCAGCTGTGATGAATTTCTTCTCTCTGACGCTGGAACAAAGTTTTCACACCGCCTTAACCCAGCCTGACATGACAGTAATGCTACCGCCACCCCAGTGCTCATACATTATACTGATGGCCAGTTCAGTCTGGTCAATAAACATGCTGGGTTCTTAGGGGGGAGCAGTCAATTCCTCTTTATCCTTAAGCAGAATCCATCCATAGAAAGCTCATGATTCGATCTTATTGGCCATCACAGGAGACACCCTGTAATTTGCTGAAGCTTTTATCAGATTGTGTGCGTTAGCTTTGTCTGTCAGATGCACTGAAGGCTGACCATCCTCGAAAGCATCACATCACAGTATGACAGCTCTGATGACTATTATTGAAGTGACAGCAGTGCTTTTCCACAATCTTCATAGCTGAAGTGTCATATTTCCATCTGTGCTCAAATTGTTTGCACAGCTTGACTCATTTTTAAAAGACAATATTTATTTACATCCCACTCCCCGTTGCTGCTCTAAAGAGAGACTTTAGATCCTTTCAAGTGGGGTTTCTAGTGAGGGCTGTAGCTCTAACTGAGTCTGTTGTTGACGTTTTTATGGTTTCTGCAGTGAACAACATGCAAAAGCTAATTAAGCCAGGGGTCCCAAACCACTTGGCCACAGACCAGTACCAATGGATCATTGATAAGGCCACACAGAAAGAGTAAAGTGCCAACAACGCCAGCCCGGGTCAGAAAACCCTCTCTGAGAAGTGTTTTCTGTCTTTTCTGATCATTATGCATGAATGTAAATGCTCTTAGTGAAAATTGGTCTGTTAGTGTTTTATTTTCCAGAAAATCCGAGGCACTCGCCATCCAGCTGAGTAACACCTTGTGTGTGTTTGAGGGTTTGTTTCCTGCAGTGCCTCCAAATTTCTCTGACCTCCAATCTAAAAACTTACGCAAGCCTCCCACTCACACACAAACACACAAACACGTCATGATTCATTCCACATGCATCACAAACACTCTTTGTCCCACAAATCACAGATGAAAGTAAGCAGCATGCTGAAGATGACATGTGTTTGGCTTCAGGTGTCGTTTCCTGTGAAGAAAGGTGTGTTTGCCCCAAAAACAGCAGCTGTGGAAAGAAACGGGGACACAGATTACTCAGTTTATGTGCTGCACTACGAAAGCTGACATAAGGTGCACATAAAACACCATCTTTGATGAGCGTTACTTAAACTTTCCACAATGTTTAAACTCAGGGAAGCGTTTAATGGGAGATGTTTGCCATTCTGAAGTGTTTTTGTGTTACCTTACTGTTCTAGGTATCTTCCTGAACAGCCTCTGTTCAGATAAATAGTGTCCAGACAGGCTGCCTTTATTTCATAACTGTTTATTTGATCATTCATCTGATAAACTTTTACAACGTCATCAGTTTTCATGGAATTCTCTGGTTATAGCATAAAAATGTAGAATCATGGGCAGTGTCTGGTAGGAATTTATGATTTTTGCTCAAATAAGCATGTAAGGCAAACAATAAATAAAACGCTGAGTAAAGGCCTATAGAATAAAGTTGTATAGAAATTCCAGATAGTTTTTAAGATGACAGCACTAGCTGTTAGCTGTTCTGATGCTACATGGATCCATGTAATGTCAATGGTTAAAGTAGAAGAGTTGTTCAACATCTCCTAGTTTGAACACACCCAGCTGTCTGTATTAGAGGTCGGCCGATATGTACAGCTGATTTTCATGGCGGATATCTAGATGTTTTCCCACCTTACTTTCATGCTAAAATGTCACTAATGACATCAGTTGATGCACAAAACCTCTGAAGCTGAATGAGTTTTTGAACTCTGAATTTAACTGTTGAATCTTACCTTTGTTCACTGTTCAGTGTTAACGTCAGACACATAAATAACGTTAATTTAGAGTATTTAGTATGCAGATGTTATTAGTGAATGTAGAAATATGTTAAAATGAATTCTGCAGCATATATATTTATGGTGGTGTCGGATCAATTAGAAAAATGCATTTCTACCTTCAAATGGAGCCAACATAAACATGTATTTCTGCTTTGTTGAAACAGCCCCAATCTGGTAAACATGCAACGATCTATAAGCCTTCACATCATCATTATTTTAACATTGCACAGTTATTTTGGCAGAAAAACTAGAAAATCCCTAGCTGGCTTGACCCCTATAGATGAAATGATAGAGATTAGAACTGTTCCAAGAATGTAGCATCGCCTTTTTTGTAAAAAAAAAAAACTTATAAAAATAAATAAATAAATTGATAGTGTATTAATCTCCTTAAAGAAATGATTTCTCTGAGTTTCACCCATCCCTGAGGTGCAGTGAGCATCCTTTTGTACAACTTCCAGGGTTCCCTCCCAAGGGAACTTCGACACGTGCCCTGCTGGGATCAAACTGCTCACCTTCCAATCAGCCACGGTTGCTGTTTTGAAGCTTTTCTAATTAGGCAGCAATCAGTTTTTGGATTTGGATCTGTTGGACAAATACTAATTAGCTAATAATTGGTTTGTCCAAATTGATCATTGCCATCAATTTTTGCTTTTACAAAGATTTTTTAACAGTATTGTTTTTGAAATTCCCTCTGGTCGTCACCTCCAGTTGCATCGGACAAGCTACATTTTAGCTCGTAAATAAGCACAAAATTCCATGTAAATTGTTATGTTACATGAATTTCTTGAAGATTTGTTGATTTCTAAAACAAAGTTGCATAAACCAATAAGAATTTTTTTAATTTAAGAGTCTGTTTTAAGAAGGCAGCAATACACTTTGGTCTTAGCTGATAAAACAGAATAAATAGGGTTGTAATTATTACTTTTATTATTTACTTTCACACAAAACCTCACTTCAAAGTGACTCAAATATAACTTTAGTAATACAACAGTACCCCTGCATGTAATTTGTTGATACTGACACTCATGTCAGACATAATTAAAAGGGGAGAGCGACAGATTAAAGACGAGCCAGAGCAGTAAAGAAAGACGGATGTAACACGCCTGACTCAGGCTGTGATGGTGATTATGAGTAAATGTAATGGAACATTCATGCTTGGAGCAGTTTATTCAGATAGGGTTAATTGGAGTTGACTCTTGACCCTTGGTCTTGTGTTTCTTCAGCAGCCATGTGCCTTTCATCTTCTCCTGCAGGTATAAAATAAAGAACCAGTGTGTCTGTTGGGCTAAATAACTCTGTCCAGTCTAAACAGAGGTCAGTGTTATTCTCTCAGACCAAAAACGTCCTGGTGCTTGGTCACAAACGGCACAGATGGCATCTAAAATAAACCCCTTCTTTGTAATAAGCCTAGCCTGTAAATTTAGTGTGTTTAGTCTTTCTTTCCTTTTTTAGCACTTCTGACGTGCTCTAAATAATTAAACCTCCCCATGCAACATCTTAATCCTTAACAGCCTGCTAACCTTGACGAGCTCCCCTCAGTGAGACCTTCAGAACAGATTGAGGCGCCAGGGAAGGAATCAGCTTGGGCTCATGATCTCTATCTCTCTGCCTCTCCTTCCAGACTATGCCTGGCCCCTACCCAGCGCCCTGTGCCCGATCTGGATCTACCTGGACGTGCTGTTCTCCACGGCCTCCATCATGCATCTCTGCGCCATCTCCCTGGATCGATACGTGGCCATCCGCAACCCCATCGAGCATAGTCGCTTCAACTCCAGAACCAAAGCCATGATGAAGATCGCTGCTGTCTGGACCATCTCCATAGGTCAGCACTCTCAGACTTGTGACATTTATTGTGTGAAAAATTTGCTGTTGAGTCAGAGTAGATTATCTACCAACATAGAGAAGATTTGCATAGAGCAGAATAAAGCTCTAGACAGGAGCCTAATCAGGTAGATTACACAGAATCAATAGTGGACGCATTTGCATGATTGTTATTGATCTTGGAGATACTGATGGCCTTTAGTTTTACAGCGTCATGGTAGGAAAGTACCACTAAAGAACTGCATCATGTCTTCTGCTCATCAGGTACTTGTAAACAGCTCTGACAGTGGCGCTGCAGCAGTTAGTGCAAAAATTACTGTCTTAGTTTGACTGAAGTAGGGCTTTTAAAATGCATGTAAACACCTTGGTCAAACTCAACGTGACTACAGCTAATCGAGCCAAGGTACCAAGATAATGCAGTTAAAAAACCGCTGTAAACAGCTTAGCCAAGCTGGTTTTGGGAGGACTCTCGCCTTCCAGAAGTGACAAGATCACTGAAGCAGTCAAACAGTACAGTACGTACCAAATAAGCTGTGCTGCAGTGTTGTTGTTGTCCATTCCTTCGACCATTACTCATATCCTGTTTTAACTTCGCCTGCTTCACTCCCGACAGCGTTTGTTTACTATTTATGTTGCTACAAGCTTACTGGAAAAATACCGACATGAAAGGACATACGTCGCTACCTATTGTAGCAAAGTGGAACGCACTTCATTCATTTCTAATGGACATGTAAACTAGGATAAAGGCTCCCACTCTGGTTAAGGTTTTAGCATGATTAGCGCCGTAGATTGACTTGACTTGAATGCACATGTAAATGCTCTGAGCATCATGGGACCCCTAGCAAAATGACATGCTGTCTGGCGCAGACAAGGAAGCGAGTGGTCGTTTTACTTTCGGAGCAAGAGTGGGGGGTGGGTTGTTGGTTGTTGAGGTGGGGACACGAAGCTTGGGGCTGGCCGGTCTACGGTTGAGCAGCTAGGAGGGAGAGGAAGGGCCCCGTCAGGGAGTGTGAGATGGTCATAGTTTGATGGCCCCAAGCAATTGCCTGCCATGCCTATTGGCATGCGGCGCCTCTGATTTTCAACACACAAAACTACTAAAATCAAGTTTAATTTTAAGTTCAAGTTCAGATTTGTTCCTGTTCATAACAGACCAAAAAGCTAAGGTGTTGAAATAAATCATTTTCAAAAGATTTTCTTGCTTAGAACTTGATTCTTTTTATACCAAGGTCATGAAAATAATGCAATAATGCAACCTCTGAAAATTGATGTGTTGCTGTTGAGTGTTGGATTTCTAAGCAAACCCTAAATCCAGCCTCTGAACCAGAGAGCGGGGGATTTTAATAGAAAAAGCTAAAAATGGTTAGATTCTGATCAGAGGAGCAGTTTAAGGGTATTTGATTGAATGAAGCAGCTTTTTAAAATAAACACCTATTTATAAAAGTCAGAATTTATAACCCTGGCCTTTGCCAACTTTTGTGTCCCTGATCAAAACCTAACAGGGAAATTTGTGGATGCAAAAAAAAGAAAAGACAGATTTAGATGTGAACAAGGAAGGAAAGAAAGCATCATAGTGTTGCTCAGAACTTATTTTGTTAGGTGCCCTTTTGAGATGAAAAACTACTGGTATCACACCTCCTCTTCCATTTTCCTTCTGGCTCAGTAGCTGCCGGGTCAGCCAGAGGGAGCAGAGCTATCAAACAGTCCTGGGTGTCTTTTCCTTCTCAGACAAAATACTGAACCAGCTCTGACAGAAGCTGCATCTGTGTGTTTGTGTGTCGCTGCGACGCGGATAATTAAACTTGTCAGAAAATATTCAGCGGGAACACGAGCACCTACCGCTGAAAACGCTGGTACGCTTTGGTGATGTTCCTAACTAGCAACATATCTGACAAAAATGGTAATCTGATTCTTTAATCCATTTATTTAGGGGATTAGATGTTGTGAACCTTTACCTTGCCGGCTCAGAGAGATACTTTCTGCTGAATAATCGTGGAAAGGGTACTTTCTCTAAGGGATCAGATGACTTTTCAAACATTTCTCACAGCTGGTCTACCCTCTTGTTGACCTCGGCGTTCTCCTGATGTTGTTTCATGCCCTTTAAACCCCAGGGGCTTCAGTGTCTTGATGCACACACACACACACACACACACTCCGCCTGAGTGTACCGTTACGCCCTCTAACCTTGCTGCAAAGACATCTCTATGCAAACTTCATGCATCACTTCAGGACAAACTGTTGCTAAAACTACATTGCATATGCAAATTCTGAAAGCATCCAAGATCTGTTAAACTTTCACAGTGTTTGGGGGAAAACAGTCACAAAAAAAACTTGAATTAGTGGTGTAAATATCAACTGATGTTGATGACAGGTCGTGATTTGTTGAAGAAAACAGGCTCAGAAAATCCCATCATGTCACACAGTTCATGCCAGCTTAACTTGAAGTCTTCCAAATGTGATGTGTCAGTCTCGTTTTCATCTCTGCTTGCTTTAGATTTGCAAATCCTTCCTGTTCATTGACCTTGTTAAATGGATTTCAGTCAGTGTCAGTGGAGTTTTTGATATGGCGGCAGGTCAGAAACTAGCATCATCTCTCTGGATTGCAGGTAATGCTGCATTAATGCAAGCAATTCTAAATATTGACTCATTTTGAAAACATGCAAGCGTTTGTGGTAAAGCTGTGGTCCGTAGCGGGTCAGCAAGGAGATCTTGAAAATGTTTAAATTTGAACGACGCTAGCTACCGCCACTGCTACCCTCCACGAATCAACGGAGAACTAAAACAGTAGTCTGATGTAGCATAAGGTTGAGCTAACCACTTAGCTTCAATACACAAACGATAAATCACTTTTCATTCCCCTCCCTCCTCTTCCACAGTTAGCTTGAAGTGTACAGATGCAGGTTGAGTTAGCATTCAAGCTAGCACCATATTAGCCTACAGTAAATGCAGCAACAATTATCTGCACTATTATTTGTTTTATTTCAATACAATTTTGACTACAGTTATCTATAACACAAAAAACTACTTAGTATTTACTTTTCCAAAATAAACTTTTTCAACTCTTCATCAATTTGGAGCCCATGTAGGTCCTGAAGTTCCCTCCATGTTTTAAAAGTGTCTCCGATGAAAATCCCACTTGACTGTCGAGTTTGCAGAGTTTTGAACTGTTAAAATTTTCTTTGAGGAGTCTAGGATCTAGTACACTCAGAGCTTGTTTTGGTTGATAAATTGCAAACCCCTAGCTTCTTCTTTGTTGGTGCGCTAAGCTAACCGGAGCGCATTCTCATTCATTCCCTCTTGCAGAAATGCAAGTCTCACCACTCTAGGCTAGTGTAAATGATTTTTTTTGCTGTAGAGGCCATGGGAAGGACTTTGGGGAAATATAAATCTGAAATATTACCTACTTTAATTCATAGAACAGGGTCAGATAGTCACATTTATACATTTTTGAAGTTACTTTTAAAAAATTTAAATCCGTACCACATTTTCGAACCCTTTAATAATGAGTCAGTCTTCAAACAATCCAAGTAATACTGTTCACAGCGTTAAGTCGTCTGTTTTATAAGTGAGGCAACATGAACAATGAGAAAAAGCAATTTGAGCATCTTTATTATAAACCCATAAAAGTGTATTGATTTCACGTAGTTGTTACAGATGAAGAATATGGAGGATCAAGCCTGTGGCTCCTGAATGCGAGTGACATTGATGATGATAAGGATCATCACAAGCCCTCTACAGGTTGTTTTTATGTGTTTGTGTTGACTCTTGTGTGATGAAGTGCGCTCATATCGACTATTGAAACCCCTGTTTTTCTGTTGGCCTTTCATTGAACCCTCAAGAGGTTCAGCACCACAACATTTAGTGATGATTGAGGTCTGAGAGGGCTTACATCAGTCAATGCTGAGGGATTAACAATGAAACATCCAATCTAGGGTCCATTACCTCGCCACCGAAGGCTCGTCTTCTTTTTGCCTGTTTTAGACTAGATTTAGTCACACTTCTGTTCCTCCCGTCCCCCTTTAGAGTCGTGAGGCCTGAGGTATTGCCTCTCAAATACCAATATAGACTCAAAAGTTTCCTCTCTTGTTGTGAACTTTAAAATCCTATCATACACTAGAACTACGAGTCAGCACATTTCACAAACGTAGACCTTTGCATTTTTCAGAGGGCTTGCAGAGAAGGGAGAAGGGAGAAGGGAGTTTATTTCCCAGGATTATTTAGAGACAGGTGTGGCTTTGAGATGAGAACTCTAAAACTGCAAAACAATAACAAAAATAGTATAAAATTTGCCAGAAATACTGCATTTCAGAAAGCTGAATATCTTTTCTTGGTGGAATAGTCAGATTCACTGGGTTGATCTGAATTGGGATTATACCAAATGTAATAAAACCAGATTCAGTTAATTAAAGAATTCCAACAAGTTAAAACCTGCCTTTCATAAAGAAACCTGCAGATTTCTTTGAATTTTCTCTTCATCACAATCTAGAACTAAAATAAAAATCACGATTTAATGTCGGTTCTTGGGTGGGGAAGGAGTTGGAGCCGAGGCCTTAGCCACGCTGGATTCATGCTAAGGCTACAATCCTCATCCTGAGTTAGCATCATGCTACAAGCACGATAAATGATTTTGGGCATTCTAGAACGGAGGAACGTTGCTCCCAGCAGACCGTTGATGTAGATTATGCACAGATGTTTATGAATAAGAGGCCTGTTTTGAGCGCTAAAAATAAAATAAATTTTACCGTAAAGTTGATTTTACTTTTACTTTACAATAAAAAAAAACATCTGATTTTGTGGCTCGTGAGAACCTTTACCTTGACGATTTTGGCCTCGTCTTGAAAAGTTTTGACCTCCTTGGTCTAAAGCGTAGCTGCATCCCGCCAGGATATGAGTCATTCCTCAAAATACTCAGAGAAGAGCAGCATTTAGTGACATCTAGTGGTGAAGTTCCAAATTGCATCCAACTAAAATCCACTACCTTAAGTTTCGGTTATGCTTGACGCATGTTCATTCCTCGCGGAAATGAGACGCACGGAATCAGGCCAAGACGACTTTTGCAGCGTTTATACCGTCTGCGGCTCGTCCCCGCTGTGAGCCAATATTCTCCCAGACTGTAGGGGGCGGCATAGGGCTCTACGGCATGCATACAACATGCAACAGCCAGTCCGCCATGTTTTTCTGCGCGGGAACGTTCGCGTAGTTAGAAAATTTTCTAGGTGAGCGGGGCAAAAACTTTGGGCCGTGCGGAGGGGTGTTGTTGCTGAAATTACGTAATTTGACCGCGTCAAGCTGTGCGGACCTCACTGATGCGTCAAGCATAAACCAAGCTTAACCCTTCTAATTGAAGTAAGTTAAAAACAGAGACGTTGCTGTTAAAATTATAACATAAATAGATAATTTGAAGTGTTTGTAACATGCTGGATTTGCCAGAACATTAAAGCAATAAAAGGCTGATTTGTGTTTTTATGCATAACTGAGAACATAGCTATGAATATTGTGTACCATTTTCTTCCATCCTCTCAAATCCTCCTCACTAGAACTTTTTTTAGTTTCAGTCATAACCTGCAGTTTATTCTGTGCTTTTAAACAAACATGTTTGTCTTTTGTTTTTTGTCTCTATGAGCAAAGACGGCAGAGTTCTTCCACCTGGAGTAATCAGCTCAGACATGCAGGAAGGCAGCAGCATCTTCAAATGAAAATTATAGTTTCTGTAGATTAGACCCAAACAAAGTGAATTTTCTCTAAAGCTGTATTGCTTTGAAAGATTATTTTTTCATAAGCCTGCACCAAAAGATCTATTTGATTGATGCTTTCAGAATTCAGGGAGACTTTTGCTTCATGTTTTATTTCTTTGCGTTCGTTCACAACTGACTGCTTTGTTTCATGATAAGACATCCCCTGTCTTCCTTCTGTTGACCCATCTGAAGGTTCTTCTCTTCTACAGCTGCTGTGATTGAGGTCTGAGAGGTCTTACAGCAATCAATGCTGAAGGATTATCAATGAAACATCCAGCAGGAGAGCTCTGACCTATCAACACTGTTATACCTGGAGGTTGTTGAACCGCCCCGGATATTTATTGAACTTTTTACGCTTTAAAAACATTTCCCTTCTTACAGATTTCCTCAGGTTTTGTCTAAAAGTTTCAGATCATGCAGATCATTTCAAAATTAGATAACTTAGTAAATATAAAACATGTTTTTGGATCATTTAGGTGATTATGAGGGGAAAGGCTATCCAAATCACCCTGAGGAATTTTTTTCTTTCTTCTTTGATGGATTGTTGATTTTCAGCCACGTTGGAACATTTCCCAGCATGAATGACCTGTTTAAGGTCAAAAGTCAGACATTATTGTTCAGGCTGTTGTGGTAGGGAGCAGAATTCATGGTTCCATTATTTACAGCAAATAGGTCCTGAAGTAGCAAAGCAGAGCCAGACTTCCCTCTCCCCAGCCACTTGGGCCAGCTCTTCCAGGGGATTCCCAAGGCGTTCCCTGGCCAGATGAGAACATAGTCCCTCCAGTGTGTCCTGGGTCTTCCCTCAGGTCTCCTCCTGGTTGGATGTGCCTGGAAAATCTCACCAGGGAGGCGTCCAGGAGGCATCCTAACCAGATGCCCGAGCCACCTCACATCCTCTCGATGTGGAGGAGCAGCGGATCTACTCTGAGCCCCTCCTGGATGACCGAGCTTCTCACCTTATCTCTAAGGGAGAACCCAGACACCCTGTGGAGAAAACTCATTTTGGCCGCTTGTGTCCGTGATCGCATTCTTTCGGTCACTACCCAAAGCTCGTGACCATAGGTGAGGGTAGGAACGTAGATCGACCGATGAAGACCGCAACAGACCGGTACAACACTCGCATCACTGCAGACGCAGCACCAATCTGTCTATCAATCTCACGCTCCATCTTTCTCTCACTTGTGAATAAAACCCCGAGATACTTAAGAGCCTCCACTTTAGGCGGGACCTCGTCCCTGACCTAGAGAAGGCATTCTACCTTTTTCCGACCACCACCAGCAGGCAAGGAGTGTGAAGTGTCTTGCCCAAGTGCCCAAGGACACAATGACTGAGACAGATGGGACAGGAACCTGCAACCCTCCAGTTACGGGCCGCAAGGGGCTGTAAAGAGCCTTGGGGGGTTGTAGAACCCTAGCTATATACAAATACAAACCGTTTACCATTTAGCGTGGGGCCTCATGACAACCTTGCAGCCTCACTGTAACAAAAACCCTCAGCTTTCTAAATAATTGTAGTTAATCACAGTTAATTCATAACTTTATGAGATGCAGCTACATTTAACACAGGACAAGGCTTTTTTCCACTGGGGTTGGATCATTTTTTGGGCTCCCCCTGGATGTGTCATTTGAGAGCTTCTGGGGGAGCCTATCAACATTTCTGGGGAGCCGGGCTCCCCCTAGCTCCCCCGTAATTTGAACCCTGAATTTGTGACAAAAACGTTAAAACAAAAGGAATCCATAAGGGGGCAAATACTTTTTCTCAAGCCTTGTCAGTCGTTTTGGTCCCATGTTTGTAAATTGTTTAGAATTTGTTGTTTTCTCTGCAGAGGATGGAAGACGCTTGTGTTGATCATTTCAATGTGAAATTTTATTAGAACAGACATTTTTGTCTGGTTCATCATAATCATTTGGTCTGGAAAGCTTTGGACTGTCTAGTCTTATCTATCTTTTATGTTTTCCAGTTCTTTTATAACTCCTTTTGAATGAATAATAAACGTGCAACCCCGTTTTCCATAATTCATGGGGGTAGGACATCACAAGGCAGCACCCCTGGTGTTCACTCCTGGGTTCCTGGAGGCTTTAACAAGCAGTTCACCCCCTGCTGATTTTGCAGATCTCTATCCCTTAGTGCAGTAATCAAACTCCAGCAGCCCTCTAACGCCATGTCGTGATCTGCCGCTGAGCGAGCGTGTCTGCTTAACGCGTATTGTGACTCTTGTACACTCGGTGGATTTACAGAAGGGGCGAGCAGCTGTAGCTCGGACAGATAACTGCAATGACCCGAGGGAGAGAAATCTGCTGCAGTTCGAGAACAAATTAAACCGCTCAGCGTGAAGTTTAATATGCAACCATTGAAAGTTATAAACAGTTTTAGGAAGTAGCCAGAATTAGCTCATCAGGCAACTCTTTGGTTCAGGACTCAGTTCAGTTCACTTACTGCCTCGACCCAAAGGTCACACAGATGGTGGAAGTTTTATTATTTGTGAAGATGAGAAAAAAGGAGCCACACACACCAGTTAAGCTCCCAATGCAAAGATTTTAATTGGTGACGTTTTGGGTGACTGCATTTCCTCACACTAACACATTTAAAGAGAGTTGCTGTCTTTGAGCAGTCATACAAGCTGTGATGTAAGCTGGTTAAAGCTGCAATGGCAAATTTAGAAAACAAACTAGCTTAAAACTTATTTTTCATGTCTCTTAAAAATGTTCTAACATACTATAGTTATAAATTTATTGTGGAGATAAAAAATATTTTTAATAAAGTGGTTCTCTTGCGTTTGTCTACCTCGACCGATAACACGTTTTGAACTGAAAGCAACCATTGGGCCATCTGGTTGTCGGTCTGGCTGAACCGCCGCACTTCCCTGGGTCCTCCACTCATCACACACTCACGTATTTATTAACAGAACTCCACTGGTGTGAGAGGTTCTCCAGTCAATAACATCAGACAAGGAGAAACAGCCGGCTGCTACCACTTCATCTTTAGGACAAACTACCAGAGTCCCAAAAAGAAAAACACCATTTGAAGTCACGGACAACAAAAGACGTTTGGACCTAGAAAACGACGACTGGTGTTTAGCGCTATCTCGTTTCCACTGACATCGCGGGTTTCTGGTTCCAGCAGAAGCGTCTCAGGGAAGATACCCAAGGGGAGGGGTGAGTGTTCCGTGACCGTGTTTGTGTTCAAAACCTAGCTTGTTCTGTAGCTTCGTTATAACAGCTTTAAACTAAAGACAAATTCCTTGTTTGTGCAACAATCTCGGCCAATAAAACTGATTGTGATTCTAATTTTCTATTCTATGTATCAGTTTGGCTTATTGATAATGGCTCACATCTTGTTTAGCTTGTTTTATGTCCTTGCCTCTTACATTCGTCTGTAATACACAAATCCACCAACAAATCTCATTTTTCTCCTGGACAAGCTTGCACACGACCACTTTTAATGCATCTACAGATTTAAAACACTGGGTTTTATCCATGAGGTATACGATGATGCCTGGCCAGCATAACTGAGACCATTTAGCCGATTCCTCAATCATAATCGTGAGTACAGGTCAGGAATATCTCACTATAGCTTAGCGTTGCCTTATTAGTGTGAAACAAGGGCAAAGGACCCAAGCATAAATGTATGTGGATGACTTACCTCTATATGTAGCATAAGAAAACTAGCTAGAACTGATTAGAAAGGATGGCACCACTTAAGCTCCGCCCCCAAAATATGTAGGCTAATCAGTGTTTGCAAACATTAAGTCACTTTTAATCAAATATTAACTTAATTTCAAATTTAGACCCAAACAACTATAAATACTTTTTTTCTTTTGCATAATATGAACTTAGTTTAAAATTCCAGGCGTTCCATCACAGAGCACCAGGCCTTTAATTTGTTCTATTGTTCTAATTTAATGAGGGAGAATGGGAGCATTTTAGGCTAGGTGGAGGATTTAGGGTTGGAGTAATCTGCTCTGGAATTTCTGGAGACTTCCCCAGACCAGTAGCCAATATGAAGCAGGATGAGTGAGTCGGACTAGGACTCTGGACAGCCTCATCAGTCAGATCTGTTTGTATTCATGGATAATTTGGGCATTCACGGGGGGGAAATGTTTACACCTAATGCAAGTAAATTCATTCTCCTGGGAGGTGTGCATCGTTGGGATGTGTGTGTGTGTGCTGGTAATTATAATGATTGAATTTGGGGAACTGCCGCTGCTCCAAATTACATTTTCATGTTGGCCTGCGTAGCAATGGTAACATAAGAGATGATGTAGCGTGTGCAGCGTGAGTTTTTTCCTCTCCTCTATCTGTTCTCAGGTCAGCCGACAGCTTCAGCATCATCAACAAAAGCCTTTAGTAACATCAGACGAGGCACATTAGTCAGTATTATTATTACAGGTCAGAAAATCAGCTTCTTTTATCAACATGTCCTCCTGCAGCGCCTTCATGAACATCCATTAGACACTAATAGTTTCTTAGAACGCTAACAGCGTGTTGATTTATTACAGGTGTAGCTCTCATTACATGCCTAATGTGTTATTCTGCAGCGCAATATCGTTATTTAATTTCATTACCATAAAAATAGAGTCTTCACAGCCTAATGTGCAAACCAATAAATATGTTTTGAGTTACTTTTCAGGAGATAATTATCCATTTTCCAGCCAAATTTTAAGACTTGAAAATCACCTGCTGTTTGCTCGTAAATGAACTCTCCCTGAGGATTTAAAGGAGCCTGATTTAGCTTTTAGGTAATAAAAACAATGGTTGAATTTTAGGGTTGATCTAAGGAAACACCATGAAATAGTTTTTTTTTAATTTGTCAATGATTGTTGAGGGGCAGCAGTAGCTCAGGAGGTAGAGCGGGTCGTCCAGTAATCGGAGGGTTGCAGGTTCGATCGCGGTTCCCGCCAGAGAATGCTGTTGGGCAAGACACTTAACCCACTTTGCCTGCAGTGTGTGAATGTGTGTGTCCCTTCTAGGACTCTAGAAGGCGCTATATCAATTACAAACCATTTACCACTCTTTGAGCAAACTTAGTTTGGAGAAACAGAGATTAGTTCTGACTGGATTGACAAGCTAATGGCTAGTCTGAGATTAAAGTGATTTGCTGCCATCTGAAAGCAACTCCTGTCTTTAAAGCTGTCATTCTGTTAATGTAGAGGCCATTTAAATACCTAAAAGATGTCCCTCTCCAAACAACTTTTTTATTCAGCAGTATAAATGTAGGCCAACATGCTCCGCCCCTTTTTTCATTGTTCAAAGGTAAAACCAGAGTCTAATTAAAGCTAGGCATTAAAGAACAGGAAATGCTTGAAAAAACAGAGGCGGGATAAAAAACTACAGCAAAAATAAGAATCCTGAGAAAAAAAATAGTTTTTAACCTCCGCTTTGCACTGGACATGTAATCGTTACGTCGTCAAAGCGTAATATGCAGCTAATAGCTGTGGTTATTGTCAATGTGCTTGTTTCCATCCTGGAAGCATAGTGTCACACTGAATTTACACTTCAGATGCTGCCGTCTTTCTCCTTGCCTGTTATTGCGTCAACTGACAAATTCACGTGTGATCTTGCAATTCTCTGGTGATTTCGTGACCTCGCTGGACCAGCCGTGTGGAATGAATTCACTGCCGCTTCATGCCTGAAAACCTCCGGTAGGAAGGGACGTGCTGAGATTGCTGTGAAAACGCGTCTATAACTTTACACACTGTTACACATCCAGAGGAAAACCCGGGTTAGTCTGGAAAACGTCCCATTCATTTCTACGGACAGTGTGGGTCTTAAATCTGGTACTGAAACCAGCCACTAGGGGGACGGTCATTTGTTCCAGTTTCTGGTTAAGTCTAGCACTAAAGATCTGAAGGTATAAATGTTGTTTAATCATTTTGACTCTCTCTCTCTCTGTAGGTGTGTCCATGCCCATTCCAGTGATTGGTCTCCACAACGAGGACAAGGTTTTCGTCAACGGCAGCTGTGCCCTCAATGAGGAGCGATTCATGCTGATTGGTTCCTTTGTGGCCTTCTTCATCCCGCTGGTCATCATGGTGGTGACCTACTGCCTCACCATACAGGTAGACTGTAATGGGTTTGCGTTGCAAGCCAATCAAACATTTCTACACTGCATTACAACATCTTGCTCCTGTAGGTGCTCCAGAGGCAGGCCACAGTCTTCCTGTACCAAGCAAGGACTTCTTCCCAGCAGCGTTTGAGCACACCAGCAATCACTCTGCAGCCTCCTTCCAGCCCATTCCACCTTCCTCAGATCAATCCCCTCGCTGCCCCAGACTCACAAGGTAAACTCTAATCAGCACCACCCTCAAAACTACACTTGGTGGTGACTCGTACCATTTCTGTAGTATTCATTATCTTTTGATCGGCATTTCCTTTCTCTGAGTACGTTTCAGGTGGTTTGAGTGTTACTGCATTATTTAATTTCACCTTTTAATGAGAGATGCTTCTATGGCAGCTTAGCTCCTCCACCATGCTATCTGCAGACGTCCTACGCCTGTGGTGTGTATCGCTAATATGAATATTTTAGTTAAAAAGGCGTTGGAGTTGGTACAGCTCATCTATTATGGAAGGAAAAATCCCAACATGACTCTATAGGTATCATTAACCCTGTAAAAACTATTTTTATACAAGAAAAATATTGAGTTCTATACAGTAATGTACTACCTATCTTGGCTGTTGAGTCACAGTGAAGCTGCACTGCATAATTACTCAGCATGCCATTTGTGTGTATGGATTTAACCCCTTCTGTTTTCTCCCTTTATTTTAGCTTGTAGTTATTATTGCGTGTTTGCAGAAGTAGATCTAATGGGAAACAACCCAACTTGACTTCAACAGCTTTAGAAATGTTATTTTTTAGACATACAGACAGATATGTTTTTAATCCTTTGCAGGAAATTGTTTTGTTATAGAAGCAACAAAAAGAGGCAAGCAGATAAAAGAGGATTTGTACATCAACAGCGTTGCTGCCAATGCACCAGTTAACCCTAATCCTAACCCACAGAACAGGATCATCTAACACATACACATGCATACATACATATGTTTTATATTTAGATCAATGTGAATACACATGAATTTGGAACAGGGTGAAAGGAAAACCGTGCAGCGTTTGGACCAAAAGAACAAGAACAGTAGAGTGCAGAGCTCATAGTGAACGAATGCACCTTCAAATCTAAAGGAGTCAGCTTAGATGGTTCAGGATGTCGCTCCTTGTAGGTACTTTAGGTACATTCTTCTGCCAGTAGACCCTGGAAAAAGCCCAGAACTTGATGGAGGGATTGTATGCAGTTTCTGGCCTGGGAACACCCTGGGATCTGCTATGAAGAGCTTGAGTGTATCACTGGGAGAAGGGACGTCTTGGCCTTTCTCCTTGGACCCTGACCTTGGATAGTTGGTTAAAAGAACTTTGAGTGAAGAATTCAGACTGATGTTTTTTTAAGAAATTCCAAAGAATTTGAGGTTTGTGGTTGGTAGTTTAAGGGTCCTTTGCTCTCCTGTTGAAGGGAACGTCTACCTTTAGAGGAACGCTTTACTTTATGGGCAGCCTGGGACTGGTTTACAGATTCTACTAAGAAAGCAGCAGGTCTAGTAGACCTTACCATCAAAATATGTTATTGTAGTTTACCTGCTAGATGTTGTATGGATCTGTTTAATTTGAGGTCAAAAGGCCACCGTGTGGGTCAGCCTCTCCAAGGGTTCTAGGAGACAGTACGACCAATTAAGCACTCGCTTTGGGACGAGTCCTGTAAATACACTTGGTCCTTCTCCATTTCTATCCACTAGAAGCTTATGAGCCCTCAAGTGACCGTGTCAGTTGGCGTGTTGACCTCCATTCACAGACCATGCTGACTTGTGCCGCCACTCCAGCCTGCTTGACTGGATTATTTGATTTTTACAATGGACACAATGGAAATAGTGATTCTGTGGTATACCATGGAGGTATTCTATGTTTCTATATGACTATCTTTAATAAATACTCCTCTCACACTGCCTTCTCCTGATCTTCACCCAGAGGATCTTGTTTCTAAAAGTAGAAACATGCATTTTTCAGATGTGTGTTCTGTAAAGGTCACGTCAGGTTACAGTACTCTGAACCTGTACTCCTCTGTACTGTATATGTACTAGATGGTGTGTATTCTATCTACACGGATCACTAGATACACGTTCTGCTTACCTGGAACTGAAGCTTCACCCATCATTATGAATTTATGTCCATCAGCTGCATCTCCAGGCCTTTTACGGGATTGTTTGATGGCTTCCTCCAGGCCTAGAAATGAAAATACTTTGTTTCAGTTTGTATCATTTTTTAGGATTTCATTGTAAACAGTGTGTTGGAGCTCGACAGGTGAGGCAAAAAGAGGAATTGGATGGCAGCCAGAGGGACTTGGGGGGGAGGGAGATGATTTATCCGACAAGAAAACATTGATCTGATCGGTTTTACCAGCATTTAGACTGTTTGGTGTTTAGTTATGTGGTTTTCATTCTGTTCTTTGTCAACACCAAACAGAGAAAGGTGTAAATAAAATATAAACTTCATGCTTGACCTCTGCTTAGCCTCCCGTGTTCCACCCACTTTATGAATCTTTGAGCTCGTCTGTTGATCCCCTCTTTTCAGAGTTGAAGCCCCCCCTCCCTCAGAGCAGGCGCAACACCCTGAGCTGCCTGAAAGTCACGGAGCCCAGCATCCTGCTCAGCGCCTCCACGTCGGACAGCCTCAGCATCATCCCCAGCTCCGAGGCGGCGTCGCAGCTCAGCTCTCCAGCCGCCGGGCCGGGGCGGAGCGACTCCTCCGGTTGCCAGGGGAGACGGGGGATGATGCAGGCAATAAAGAACGAAAGGCGGGCTTCAAAGGTGAGGATGAACATGGAAGCCAGGGAAAATTTGACTTTTCTCTGTATTTTGTCTTGATGTTGGACCCTAAAAAACATTATGACCACCCTTTTGCCACCAAATTACTCTCAACTGAAGACTTCCGAACGCTTGCTAGCAAAAAGTAAACCCAGAAGTTCAGGTTGTGACGGGATATATTTAAATCGTGCCTCTGTGAGCAGCAGGATAGGTGAGTTTCTCCGACGCAGATGTTTTCCTGCAGTGAATTTCAAGCCTCTCCGCCGACATATTTAGAGCAGCTCATGTCGCGTGTTATCAAATCCAACCAGGCACTTTGAGGGACGTCAAAGAGCTTGGATCGCTGCCAGAGCCGGAGTGCTGGGAGCAAACTCGCCGTGGTTCTGCTGAAGTCTTTGTGGGTGACGGGAAAAGTCATCCTAACAAAACGTGTTTACCTGTATGAGAATTATTAGAAGTGATCTCAAGTCAGTTCTGAAGAAAGTTCAGGCTCATTTTCACTTTTCCTGCCCCTCAGGTCCTGGGAATCGTCTTCTTCCTCTTCCTCGTCATGTGGTGTCCGTTCTTCATCACCAACGTCACCTTCGTCCTGTGCCGCAGCTCCTGCAACGAGCTGCTTCTTCACGACCTCCTCAACGTCTTCGTGTGGGTGGGCTACATCTCCTCTGGGGTCAACCCTCTGGTCTACACCCTCTTCAATAAGACCTACAGGAGGGCGTTCTCCAACTACATCAGGTGCCAGTACGGCGTTGGGGCCAACGCTGCCGGACAGGGTTGCAAAACCCTCCTGGGTCCGTCGCAGTGCCCGTCGCACTCCGTCACCCCGCTCCTGGCGGGAGGTCAGGGTAAGGCAGGGGTGGACCGCAACAGTAACTGTCGCAATGGTGGCAGGGGCGATAACGGGAGGCTGATGGTGGACCCGGAGGACACGACAGACGATGGGACGCAAATCGGATTAGTGTCACAGAGTCTGTCTGAATGCCACAACGCCGGCATGCTTTCAGAAACAGAGCCAGAAACGGAGCTGGAGCAGGAGCTGTCGCTCATCAGCTACCCTCCCTCCAGAGAACACACGAGCAGCGTGTGACTGCATGCTCTCCTTTTGTTCTTTATTAAAACCCGGCTGAGCCGCACTTAGACTACAGCCTGTTCACCGGGTAGTCCTGCTGCCTCAGGAGTGATTTTATCTACAAGGATCCAAACAGAAGCCTGAAAGGTGGAGAAAGCAGGAAGGAAAACCAACATTTCCATTATGTCTGGGTTGGTTTTTAATGCGTCGTTTGAAGACCTGTACGGAGATGAAAAGGCATCAGCTTCTTCGGGGTCTGAGGTGCAAATGTTGTGAAAGTGAAAGGTTCGCTCATGGTTAACTTGAATGATGTCAAGTCAAGCAGGTAAGAAGTCACCGGCCCTTCGTGGAGTCCTACTGAAGCAGGTCAGAGTGGAGCACCAACCACGACGCCACCAGAGACCAACTACGACTTCAAGCCCTCGCAGAGTCAATCACAGCTCAGCAGGGGGCAGACTCGCTCCCGCGCCAGTCAAGCTTGTCCTGAAATGTGTCCGAACGAACCTTTTCATACCATTTAGCTGACAGAAAGGAGACATTTCTGCAAAGGAAACTCTGGTAAAGCTGCAGAGATGAAGGAATGTCCAACCACCGGCGCCCTCCGGTGGACTCACAGTGCCATCTAGTGGTCACTCACGTCTCCTCTGGCTTTGACCAAGGAGATGAGAATAGAGCTAAAATAATAAAAATGCTTCTGTTGATCCATGCGGCCACCTAACGGAGTATCAAGCTTCCAAATATTTCTACTGACAAAAGTTTCAGATGTAAGAAGAAAAGAGTTTTTGATAGAGCGCACAACTATTTTACTGATTGTCTTTATTAGGAACAAAACATGACTTTTTTTACTCCATCTGTTCTTATCAGACATTCAGTTCACCGCCGGTGTTGATGATTACTCATCACTGTCTTAGCAAGATCTTCTGTTGTCTTCTTCTGTCGTTCTGTAAGCTAAGCATGAGCATTCACTAATTAGTGCAAGCTAGGCACAAGAAAGAAGCAAAAATGCAATATTTGTACCTTGTTTCCTCATCAGATAGCTCCTACATCTGAATTCACTAAAGGTAGAGTTCATTAAAGAGTGGAACTCAAAATCATTGGTTGCTCTGTTTCAGAGGGAGAAAAAACCCAAATCACAGTTAAAATCCTGCATATTTCATCAGATTCCATATCAGAATGTTCACATTATCCCCGCGTTTGAGCCCCAGATCATTTGCATTCAAGGCTTCTCTGACAGTGAGCTGCTGCATCGCTTACTTTTTACAGAAACTGGGATTTTAGCCAATCGTTGATCCCATTTCTAATCATAAGATCCATCAACTGCATATTTTAGTGTAAAATGTGTTGATCAGGGACAGAAAGTCAATCAAAAAGCATCCAGAGCTCTTGTGTGTTTTGCATCTGGGTGGAAATGAATCATTTTAAAGACAATCAAACGATTAAAGCGTTACTGTAACGTGTGGTCGGATGACGGTTTTGGATTCTGATTAAAAATACCAAATACCTTCAGATTTAAACACTTAGATGAGATGTTTGAACAGCTGGCCATGTTCTATGGACGCTGTAGAAGAGGGTATATTGTGGGAAAGCCAGAAAGTGAGTAAAAAATATCTAAAATAGGTTTTGAATGATAAATAAACATCTGCTGATGCTTGTTCTGTTGGGACTCATTCAGCCAGGGCTGGATGCATTTTCAGTCTAGATGCAGAGGGGTTAACATCTGACTGGGCCGCACATGAGTGCTCTGGGATAGGATAGGATGGAGGGATCGCCCTCTGCTGGTTGAGACAAGTAAGAACGACATGTGCTTGCATGTAAGATTCTCCAAAAGCATCGGAGTAAGTCACATGGTTTTTTGCAATTATTGTTTTATTAACAGTTGCAAAAGGGTTTTAGAAACTAACTAAAGGTGCATTTCAACAAGTTTCTTGAGTGGTACGTGTTATTTTTTAAAAGAACTGCTTCAACTTAGTACCAGCTAGTTCTGGAAACAAAATCAAACATCAAAATGAGCAGAGTTGGGTGTGACGAGCGTTAGCAATAACAGGAACTGGCCTATGTAGCAAAAACGGGGGCTGAACCTGATGAATGTTTAGGTTCTGTTCAGGAATCCTCTTTGGGAATTGCTGGAGCACCAAAAATACTGTCAGCAGATTTTCTTTCAGTTTAGCTGTCATTGCATGCAGATGAACATTTTATAAAGCTTGTTTTTTTTATTATGACCAGGCTTAACTCAACGTATTTACAACACCAGAATCAGTTAATCCGTATTTTTAAGCTAGCAGTTTATTGGCTCTTACCGGCAGCGCCTAGATATAAAATATTCTGATTATTGACACTTTTCAGGAGTTTTTATACCCCTAACCCAACTTTATTTAAGTTGTTGAGCAGGCTTGCAGACACTAAATTGAGAAGGTTTTCATTTGAAGTTATTTGTTCCATTTTTTTTTTTATTAGAGTCCAGTTTTCTCATTAATACTCAGAAACAGCAAAGCCGTGTATCTTTATCAACAAGTAAAACAGAAAAATAAGAGTTCAAAATGAGAGGAAACAGAAAACAAGGGCAGAAATGAGCCAGAAAAGTGCACCGGCTCAGTGTGTTGCAGTTTAATAACTACATGTTTCCAGTGTACCTGTGTGCACCGGTGGTGATGACTGGAGCTGCTGCCTGAGATTGATTTTCTGCTTTGTATTGATTGTGAGCAGCACAGCGAATTAAATCGAGACCAGATAGATGACAGCAATCATAGTGAAGAAATATGTGGAACTATATACAGTAATAATTTGATCCAGCTCTGGTGTGTGCAGATGTCGGTTGAGTCATTTGTTGAGTTTTCTTTTACTTTGCCTGTTTTTTTTCCAGTTTATTGAATTTTGCACTTCTGCAGAAGCAGCGATAGAGGTGAAGGCTAAGATTTTATCATATGTAGTTTTATTAGTTCTTGCTAAGAACTTTTGATTTATCATTTGATGACCACTGTTAGCGCTCAAAAGCTAGCTGAAGGTTAGCCTAACTTAGCATAAATGCTGGAGGCAGAGTGAAACCCAGTGAGGAAAAATCCTTCAAAACATTTGAGATAATTTATCTGCAAAGGGAAAAAAGTCCAAGCAATTTGATATTTCAAATGAACTTTAACTCATTCTAAATGTCCACATTTTAAGTTTAGCTAGGCTAGTTGAGCTTTTAATTGAAGGCTAATCCTAGCT